>CM031242.1:906821708-907129167 GCA_018340775.1 Taxus wallichiana var. yunnanensis
AAGGTGAATGGTAAGAGGTGGTAAAAGAGTTGTTTAATTGATAAGAACCCGAATGAGTCTACCTTACCCAATATGGGCTTATGAACGTAAGACCCTAAAGGTGTTGCATAATGGACTATTCTAAGGGTGAAGAAAGTCACATGATCACGAAATGTTGCGGTTGTGGCAAGTCCCTTGAGCAGAGATAAAATTAGGGTGAAAAGGAAATGAGGTGAAAGTGGGTGGTTTAGCGTAACTTAGTGTACAATGGTATGTTTACTGGCAAGAAACCCATGATCAAAAATAGGCAATTCCATGACGAAAAATTTATCATTTTCTTCGTTTGTTTTTGTTTTTGATAGACTGATCGATGTGGGAAGTCTATATGGGATGAGTATATTATCTCCTTGAGGTCTTCGTGAATCGATTGATCAATGTGGGAAGCTTCTAAATATTTTATTATATTTTTGCAATGACTTTATATAGTTGTCCTTCAAGGGAGTAGTCTATTTATAGTGGCAAGATAGAGAGAAGAGATGTCCCTTTTGAGGGAGTCATCTTTTTACTAGAATTTTGACTCAAGGAGTTGAATCCCATTTTATTTTTTTAACGTTTAAGTCATGGACAAGACTATAGAGGAAGATTAGGTTCTTGTTTAGAAGACAAAACCATAGTACACAGAGGCTAACTATGAAAGAGATGGTTTCAAGTGACGAACGACCATGGGATTCCATCTTTGAAAAAGATGAAAAGTATCCATGAGAATCATGCTATGAGTAGAGCTGCGATACTCATATTGAAGATAAGGCTCACATGTGATGGGTAATCACATGATTCTTGTTTAGTCGTTGATCCTCAAAACGGGAAACATAGAAGGTGAACGACGCTCAAGGGACGAGTGGTCAATAGACAGAAGGTGATATAGGACTTGATTTCAACAATAAAATAGTCAAAGATGTAAGGAATTAAGGGCTTGGGTTTGGGTTTACCTTCAAGTGAAAACAAACAATAAGCACCGATCCCCATAGGCATGAGAAACGATATAGGTTTTAAGCCAATTAGGAGTAAATTTTCCTCGTTTACTTTTCTCTTCTTTGGTTACATGTTGATTTTCCTTCAGAGACGATGCCATCGACATCGAAAGGTTCATTTGTGGACATGTTTGTTGTAGGCATGCTTGATATGTTTTGGTAGATTTGGAGATGGTTAAGAGCATTGAGACGACATTCATCTAACAACTCAAGTTGTGCTAAACGGTCCTAGTGAAATTCATCATCATTAAGCATGTCTTGTAGTGAGATGTGGAGAGATGGAATTTAGAATTTGAGAGGCAAGAAAGCCTCGTACCATAGATCAAAAAGAATGGTGTGGAAGTGAGTCGAAGTGTGAATACTAGTGTAGTAAGCCCACAAGGCAAAATGAATGTTTGTATGCCAATTCTTCCTAGTATCGTCAACTACTTTCATAAGAATTTTGTTCAAGGTTTTATTAGTTGATCCTACTTGGCCATTGGTTTGTGGGTAATAAGGTGACGAATTCACATATTTTCTCGGCTTTCATAGAAATTAGGGAATGGCTTCTACCCATTTAGTGTAATATATAGTAGCAATTATAATCCATTGATGGCATTGTGAAGAATGAGGATTGATCTCTCCGACAAGATCCAAACCCCAATGAGAGAAAGGCCAAAGGTCTCGTGCGACCTGTAAGGCATGACTAGGTATGTGATGAAGATTAGCATGTTGTTGGAATTTCACACAACGTTTGACATAGTCACAACAGTCACAGTTGAGGGTTGTCCAGTAATAGCCAAGGTGAATAATGCGTTTAGTGACAGCTAAACCACTAAATTAGCCTCCACAAATTCTGTCGTGAACTTCTTTGATGGTGTAGGGAATTTTAGAACTTGTAATCCATCGTAAGAGAATACCATCAAGCCGCGCTTATAAAGGAGACCACCCATGATGACATAGCGAGAAACACTTTTAAGAAAGGCACATTGTCCATTATGAGTGATATCTAGAGGGAGAATGAAAGGGAAAGGTAGTCTACAAACTACTTATACCAAAGGTCACGTGGGTTAGGTGTAACGGTTCTGACAGAGTGGACCTCACGAGGTAAATAAGAGGGTGATTGTAACCTTTGTATTATGACAAATGTTTTGGAGTCAATAGGCGAAGTGGGTATTTGAGAAGCCGAGAAAGGCCATGGTATCTAAAAATTTATTAGTAAAACGGGGGTGGTTTGAATGTCATAACAATCAAAGGTAATCAAAAGTGTGTCAACATGACATTTGTATTTTTACATTATTTCATTATAACACTGGTATATACCATTGACTTGATTTACAACAGTTGGGAATCACCAAAGATATTAATTGATTTAACATCTAGGGAGATAGCGGTTTGAAGGCCCAATATGAGTGCTTCGTATTTGGTGATATTATTTGTGCAATCAAAATCCAGTTTGAAAGATAAAGGCATGGGTTCACCGCCAAGAGGAATGAGGATAACACCTGCACCACCCCATGCTAACATTTGGAACCATCAAAGAAGAGGGTCATTTGGTAAGTGGTATCATCTAAGGAGAGTGATGAGGGTGGTCAATCCTCGCCATTAATAATGTCAATCCATGGTTGGTGTCCAATGGTGGTGTATGCATTAAGAGAAGAAGATCTTGGAAGCAAGGTTCCCTTAAACACAATCCAAACTTGCATAAATTGAAAGCACACATGTGGAAATTTAAATGCACACTTGTAGAAATGTAAACACACTTACATAAAGGAAATCATACTTGCATAAGTAATAAAACACACTTGCATAAAGGAAATCACACTTGCAGAAATAAAACAAACTTACATAAATTAAAATTTTTGAATTGGAAATAAGTAAAATTAAATGAAACACATGTAGGTTTACAACAGATTGGATGTTACAATACAAAGAGGAGAACAACACAACAAGAGGATAATTACAAAAAAATACAAATTATTACAAATAAAAACACAAATATACAGATCCATCTTCCTTAGAATGAGTGGTCAGCTCATTCCTTGGAAGAGGATTTAAACCATGCTTCGAGATCTTAACTCAAAACTACAAAATATTGGAGAGAAAAGAATGATTCATTTCTTGGTAGTAAAAATTACATATCTGAGTGTGGAAGGTTGCATTTATAATTTATGCATCCAACCAACTCCTTATTTTGGGAGATACAATATAATCTTATCTTTATTATAATCCTAACAACTAAGATCTCCATCTCCACAAAATATGGAGAGAGATATATTATTGGAGTCAAATCTTATCTTGCTTATTTTAGGAAGATTTGCTCCCAAATCTTCTCCTTGCCTTTCGGTAACAAGAATCATAATGATTTTATTCTCTTACATTATTGGAAGTATGTTTTTCCTCAAAATATGATTTTGACTAAATACCTTTCCCGGATTTCCATTTGACTTTGCTATTTTTTATTGTGGAACTTTTGACGCTTGTCTGATACGCTTTTCCTCGGACTACAGTTCACTAAAAGTTAGATATCTCTTCATTGGTAAAACCTGTAGCAAATCTAAATGAGTTTTTGTTAAACACATTTCTATGAACAAAAACCTCTCTCATATTTTCCATTTAACTTTTATTTTAATTTACATGGAACTTTTAGTGCTCATCTCGATACACTTTTTCTCGGATTTACTATAGCACACTAAAAGTTATATTTCTCTTTATTGGTAATACATGTAGAAAATTTGAATGAGTTTTTTTAAAATCAGATTACTATGAACAAAAACCTCTCTCATATTTTCCATTTGACTTTTTATTTCTATTTATGGAACTTTTAGTGCTCATCTGATACACTTTTTCTTCGAACTGCAGCTCACTAAAAGTTAGATTTCTCTTCATTGTTAAAACCTATAGAAAATCTGAATGAGGTTTATGTTAAAAATATTTCTATGAACAAAAATCTCTCTCATATTTCTCATTGAATTCTCTTATTTTTCACAATTCCTCAAAAACTATCATTTCGTTGATGCGGGTTCAAGCTAATGTTGTCATTCCTTTTATACAAGTTTTGGAACTAAAGTTTTCATTATTTGTATGCAAGTTTTGCAACTAAATCTACAAGTTTTGAAACTAAATTTGTTTTTTCCATGAATTGCAAGTTTGGAACTAACTGTCATTCTATACCTTGCAGCTTTGTCCATTGTTTTAATTGCTTGAAAATATAAATATACAAATCGAGCAAGTTCGGAACTAAATATACGAGTTCACGGAACTAAATCGCAAGTTTCAGAGAACTAAACCTACGAGTTCCAAAGACTAAATATGTGAGTTCTAAAACTAAACCTGAGCGAGTTCGGAACTAAATCTGTGAGTCATTTCGGAGCTAACTTAAAACATAGTTTAATATAACTTTTGCATGCGGTCTCGAATGAGATTATTATTTTTTTGAACTTGCATAATTTTTTTAGAGTAATTTGAATATAAAATCATATTTGAGTTTAAATTTACTATTCATGATCAATTCTATTTTCCCAATACTAGCATTATCTTTCCTTTATGGCATGCATACACAAAACTCGCATCTTTTCCCAAATAATCAATAGGATTAGTCAAGAAAATAGATTAAAAAAAAAAATTCTAAAGAATGAACAAGATATATATCCTATATTCTATCTTAAGCAAACTATAAGTTCCTAGATTATATTTAAATTCACTTTCAAAGGTAACTTAGAAGGATAAAATAATGGTAATTTATGGCAATTTATGGCCTCATCGAGAGAAGGCTAAGAATGGATTCATCAAGGAAATCAAAGTTAGAGGGTTGATTTCTAGAAAGAGGTGTGTCTTCCAGTTGGTCAATGATGGCCTAACCTTTGATATACTTTTGATGGATGAATTTGAGGTCAAGGTTGGCAAGAAGCACCTAAATCAAAGCACATTGATGTTGGTAGGGTTTAGCGTACATATAATGTAAAGGATTAGTGTTAGTGATGACAAAAGTTTTATGGTTGAGTAGGTAATGACATAGTTTAGTGGCGTCGAAAACTAAGGCTAAGAAAAAAAAATCTGCATGGGTGTACATAGTTTCATAGTCCAAAAGGGTACGGCTTATGTAATAAACCACTTGGTCTTTGTGTTGCTCGTCACGATGAGTGAGCATGGCACCTAAAGAATGGTTAGTGGCGGAAATGTATAAGTGAAAGGGTTGGTCATCTTTAGGAGGAATGAGCACTAGTAGTTGAAGAAGATATTGTTTTTTAAGGCATCAAAGGCTTTGCAGCATTCATCATCCCATTTGAATGAGACGTCTTTCTTGAGGAGATGATGAAATCGTTAAGAGTGGTCAAAAAGTTGTGAGATAAAATGATGAATAGATTGTAACTTACCTTGCAAGCTTCAAAGTTGACGGAGATTAGTAGGTGGAGGCATTTTGAGAATAGCCTTCACTTTATCAGGATCAATTTTATGCCACACAGAAACGATGAAACCAAGGAGTTTTCCTAAAATTACCGCAAAGACACACTTCTTAGGTTGAATGCCAACGCAATACTTGATGAGGCAATCAAAGATGATCTTAAGGACTGTAGGTGCTCGGCCTAATGTTTGAATTTGGCAAGAAGGTCATCTACGTAATCTTCCAATATGCGATGCATGATGTCATGGAAGATATAAGTCATGGCTCACTAATATGTAGCACCATCATTTTTAAGGCCAAAAGGCATGACTCGATAGTAGAAGGTCCCCCAAGGAGTGATGAAGGTAGTTTTGTGTTGATCTTCTAGAGCAAGTAGTATTTGATTATAACCCAATAAACCATGCATGAGTGATAGCATCTCATGGCGGTGGTGAGATCAAATAATTGGTCAATACTAGTAGAGGAAAGTTATCTTTAGGGCAAGCAAGGTTGAGGTTATGGAAATTCATGCAAATGCAGAGGCATCTTGTCACTTTCATGACAGGATGATGTTAAAAATCCATTAAGGATGGTCAATGGGTAGGATAAAGGAAATCGAGAGAAGACGTTGAAGTTCTTCTTTGACAAAAAGAGAAATGCGAGGATGCATTTTCCGTAGTTTTTGTTTTATTGGTTTAGCATCAGGAATGGTTACAATATTGTGGACCACAATGTTTGGGTCAATACCAGGCATATCGGCATAGGACCAAGCAAAAGTGTTGCTATGGTCCCGGAGGAAAGAGGTAAAAGCTTCTTGTTCAACAACATCTAAAGATTGACCTATCTTTAGAATGTGTGGGTTGTCCTAAGTGTTAATGTTGATTTTGATAGTCGATTCATTCAACATGGTTTACGTCTCAGAGGGTAATGATCGGTGAATATAAGAATCTTCTACACCCAGATAGGTGAGGATAGACTCATCATCCTAACATTGAACAACATTAATAGAAGGTGTATCATCATCGATCATGTCAGGATACAGGAAGGGAAGAGAAGAAGGAACCTCGCCATCGCGTTGATAGGTTAGAGGTCCCAGGGAAATCGTGTTTATGAAAAAAAAAGTTAGGAGGAATAGATTTGGGATCTATGGACTCCGTGGGTGAAGTGGTGATGTTGGTGAATGGGGTGGAGAAGGTTTTCTTCCTCAATGAGGTTGACGTGGGCCTTCTTGGAAGGTGGTGCGGAAAAGCCAATACCACTACGATCATTGTGTTTATGGGTGGTACATGAAATGACAGTATGATGGCCTTGTTCGTAAAAACTGAAGCCAAAGCCTTTCCATGTGCAACGGTGAAGGAAAGTGTGGGCGAAGCGATGGTTAGTAAGGGATTGGAGGTTAGATGAAAATGGTCATGTTTGGGATGGAGGTTCAGGTGAATAAGTGGAAATATCAAGTCCCCATATGTTAGATTAGTGCGAAGGTGGGGAGGACCATAAGGAAAAACCTCGCCTACGCGGTAGTCATAACTAGGGTGTTGGTGCAGGTTCCCATACTCTTATGGAGTGAGGAATGTGTCGATATTGTATAGGTGGTACTCCCTTAGAGTGAGGTGTTGAAAAACACCTTCTAAGGGATCGTAGTTTATATGTGGGTGGCGGGGATAGACAACTCACTAGATGATTGGGCAAGAGGGGTATTGGTTGGTTGGAAAGTAGATGGGTTAGTTGTAGAAGTTGCGGTGACAGTAGGAATAGTAGTGTTAGATGTGGGAGAGGTGGCGGCAAAGCATTGGTGGATGGGCTCGTGGGTGAAGGAGAAGTGGGGGTAGTGGTAGATGCCTTGACTGGTACAAGTACATCGTTGCTTTAGTACAACATGTTACAAGTTTTGAATGGCAACGAGTCGGTGGGGATGGTATAGTTATGTCCTTCATGTTTGAATTTTACGCAACGGTGTAAAGTTGAAGGGACACAACCCATGACGTGAATCCAAGGTGCATGAGAAATAGGTTATACTATAACTCTCCCTCTAAGACATAGAATAGTTCCGGGAAAGTGTGAGGGCCTACGTGAACATGAAGGATAATGGTGCCTAGGGTAGAGGTGGTGGCATCATTGAAGGAGCACATCATAATCGGGTTATTATACATATAGTTAGAAGGGATGCACATTTTATTGTATGTGTGGGAGTAAATGATGTTAATGTTAGCACCACCATCGATCATGATGTGTCGCATCGTACGCATATGTTATCGATATAAATAGAAATGAATATGGGGGATCGGGGTCATCGACCTGAGAGGTATAATCTCCTCATCAAAGAAGATGAGGCGTGAAACTTGAGGAGTGGACATGGGGGTAGAAGAATGAGATGATTTGGTAAGTGAGGCCACATGGTGAGGGTGATAATCGATTCCACGTGGTGAGGGGTGATAATCGAGGCCATTGGTGTGGGGTCATTGGGTAAAACTTCAATGGATTGTAAGACCTCGATAAGGGCTTATCTATGGGATTCAGAAGTTTGGACGAGATCATACAAAGACATCTTTAGAGGAGATTGATGTAATTTTTATCATTGCACGATGGGTGACCCCATCAGAGATAGGGTATGTAGGTCTGCGGATGGTGATTTTGGGTGTAGGTGTAGATGGTATATTAGGCACAGGGTTGGTTGATGGGCTAGTTGCTTTTTCTTTGCCTTTGTCTTTCTGAGCACGGGTGGCAATGTGAACCATGTTAATATGAGGGGAGGTGGATGGAGAGGGTGTGTCATGAAAGGTATAATGACATGAGGGAAAAATCCTAATGGTGGATAAGAGCCTTGTGAAATGAGTAGGGCGCACTGACATTTGGGTGGTGATTTGTCCAACTCTCTAATATGGACCATGTTGATCTCAAATTTTGGAGGTGGATAAAATGGTTGTGGGGGTGGAGATATTGATCACTGAATGGGTAAAGGATGATGATGTGTGGTGATAGGTGAAGGTGGAGCATGGTCCTCATCAAGAAGGTCATCATCATCGAAATTTTATTTAGGAGGACAAAGTTGGAGAAGAACGGTCTTTAGAGCCTTACAATTTTTTACATCATGTCCGACACACGATGATAGGCACAAATATTGGTTTCATCAAACCCTTTTGGTTTGGGTTTGAGAGGATCGTAAGGTCAAAGCGGCGGTAATGTGATGATGGAAGTCTCTAAGAGATTAGTTAAAATGTTGGCGTATGACCCCGCTAATGGATCACAATGGGAAGTGAGTGTGGGTTTAGGTACAAATGTGGATGATCGTGAGGGAAGAGGCTTTATAGGGGGGAATGGGTTGGTCCACTAGTTTGGTAAGTGGAGTGGTCTTAGGTTTTGTTGGCATCTACTTGGGTAAAGGTGGGGTAGAAGAGCTAGTGATGAAAGGCTTTGTTGGTTTGACTACCTTATTGGAGGGTAGTGGATTCTTATCTTTGGGTTGCACCTTCTTAGGTAAAGGTGACATGGGAGTACGGGACGTAGAAGGGAAAAAATGGTGGAAGGGGATGGGTTACCCATGGGGCAACCAAGTTTGGTGGAGGTGGTTGGTAGAGGTTGGGTAGATGGCATGGGTTGAAGTCGTATAGGTAATTTTGAGGGGATAGTAACTAGTGGAGGTATAGGTGGTAAAAAATGCATGGGTGAGGGTGAGGGTGTTTGGTTTTTGGTGAATGAGGTGTAACGAAGGCTCATGATGTAGTAGTAGGTTGTTTAGCTTTTGTGGCCTTGGGTAGGAGACTGTTTGATCAAGGTTGATGGATGGGACCCTAAGATGGATGGAAGGGGTGAAGGTGACAAAGGTGTGGTAGGTGAGACCGGTGTATATGGCCTAGAAGGTTGGGTTTTCTTTTTAGGTGGAGGGATAATGTTGGTGTGGGTTTGAGATGATGCTACTAAGTCTAATTTGACTCTTGGGTGAGTAAGGCTTGATGTTAGCATGACACCCAAGGTAGTGATGGGTCTAGATACAAATGAAGACATAGGTGTGGGTTGGATTTAGGTTTGAAATAGATCGGTCATGATTAAAGGTTTGGATGTAGGTAGAGATGATGAAGAACAAGTCATTTGAATAGGCATGGTCAATGTAGATCTAGTTTTGAAAATACCCTTGGGTAGATCGTGGAAGTATCTTCAGGTAACATTTGTATTTGGGTCGAAAAAGGGGAGCCAAAATGTCCCCCAGAGCATGGAATTATCAACGTAATCCAAACGATCGGCCACCATGTGAAAATGGGACTACTAAAGAAGAGGATGGAATTGGTTTGGTGGCAATCCCTGTGAGACAAAGCTCGAGATCATGTAGGTCAAGTAGGGTCATGGGATGGGGTCTCTGGGGGAGAAGAACCCCCCAACAGGTAGTGGTATGTCTAAAGAATCTCACGTGGGTAGGAAATATGGTAAATAGGGTAAGGTAGACTTCTCCTTATTAGAGGAGAATGTGATGATGATTCTCCTGTGGATGGGAGAATTAAAAGTGTTGACTGTTTGGTAGGTTGTGAGGTAGACGATGAAATGGCATCGGTAGAAAGTGTGGGTTCATCCGTGAGAGCATGGAGGGATGAGGGGACTCCTCGTGGGGCAAAGGATTGGAATAGTTATGCTCCTCTGTGGGTAAAGGATCTCATCATTGCATAATTTCCTCAATAGATGAAATAGGTGGGATTTGAGGAATGGTTGGTACGATATCAAAAACTGTGTGGACTTCACAAACATTGTTTTCATTGGATGAAGGTTCACTATTTTTATTAGATGACGGTTTATGATTAGGGAATGAATTTTTAAAGATGTAAAATTTTTGATTTTCTAGCGCATTTGGGTTGTCCATGACAAGGTCTCCATTATCTATCATCTCTTGGACAATGTTCTTAAAATTTATGTAGTTACCATCACTATGGCCTTTAACACAATGGTAATTATAGTAGTCATGTTCTTTATACCATGCAGGCATAGGATGAGAAGGATCGAAACCTATATGAGGTTTTATGGGAGGAAGTGTAATGGCTCTAGCTTTAAGAAGCTTTTCTAAGACTGAAGAATAGGGCTCTCCAATCAAAGTGTACTTCCATTTCCCCACCAGGAGCTGAAAGGCTTGGACAGGGGAAAGATTGGAAGAAGGTTGGGCTTGATTAGAAGGATGAGGTGGACCCGCCTTGAGGACTACCACATTGGCAGATACTTTGGGCTTTGAATAGTTATTTTGAGGTTTTGAAGATGAAGAAGAATCATTTGATTTGAATGGGACATTCTTGTTTCGTAATTACATTTTTTTGTCTTTAATGGCATGAATTTCCATGCTTTCGTGCCATGGTGAACACTTCATCGAAGGTTTAGAAAGTTTGTACTTGTAGAGTTGGTGAGATGTGTCTAGCACAAGCTCTAGTGAACAAATCAATAAGTTTAGTCTGATGTAGCTAGAACATCAATTAGTTAATAAGACTCGCGGTGGGTAATGAAATCTGTGATAGATTCGTCTTCATGCTATCAGGTTGAATAGAGATCAGTCATGGTGACTTTCTTGATGACATTGATTGAAAAATGGTCTAGGAAATCTTGGGTTACTTGATTAAAGGAATAAATGGAATGTCTAGGTAGTCCACTATACAAATTCAATGTTGGTCCCTACAAGGACATTGGGAAGGTTTATAGGAGCAAAGCGTCATCATGGGCGATTAGGTAGCACCCATGTTTGAATGACCGCAAGTGTTGTTGTGGGTCTTATTTATTGTTGAAGCGATTGAATTTAGGAATTTCCCAATGCACAAGGTAAGGACGAATGGGAATATATGGATGGATAGGCTTGTTACAGATTTCATCATAAGTTAAAGAATTACGGGAGCTAGAAAGCAGATTCTTCTAATGTCTGCATCTTTTTATCATCATCTTAATGAGGTTGTTGGTAGGTTGTGATGAATGGGTGCCCTTACAGAAAAAGGGGGTTGATATTGAATGTATGAGGTGGGTGGTATGCTAGTGTATGGTGGTGCTGAGTATGAGAACTATGCAGAAGGAATAGATGTAGGTGGCACATAGCCGAATAAGTGATAGATGAGGTCGGGGGTTGTTGGTAGTATGTGTAAGTAGGTGGGGTAGTCGTAATAACTCTAGTGGTGATTGGGGGTAAGGACTGCGGGATAGAAAGGAAGAGAATCTGGAAAGGGGTGTAAATTGCCGACACTGGAGGTGGTTGCAATGCAATAGGTATATGTGAGATAGCGGGTGTAGATGGGGCTATACTTAAGGCGGTTGTTGGAGGAACCACCGATGTGGCAGTGCATGACAGATGATGTAGGCAGCTAGCGATTATAACGATTGTGGGACCTAATTGAGACACCACATGGTAAAGTGGATGGTGGTAGTGCAACTGGTGATAGCTGATGCGAGAGGAGGGGGCAAGAGTAGGAGGGATAGATATGGGCATGTCGTATATTAAGCATCACGAGGAATCCGTGTGGATGAGTGAGTGAGATAGTATTGTAGGGTCGCGGGGTTCTGATCAAGGAGTCTTGCGAACTCCTCGTCATCCTGGTAGCAATGGGGATAAGTTGAGTCGGATCCATAGGTGACAGGATGGACGATGGTGATGTACTAGGTGGGAGTGGTTGATGGCTGGCGTGAAATACGAGGGTGTTAGTTTGGTTGTGAGTTAACACCATGTGAATAAGTGTTGACCTAGTAAGACTGTATTCTGTAAATGACATAGAAAATAGCAGGGATGGAAAATAATTGATTATGAGAGGTGAATTGGCAGGTGCTTTGATTAAAAATAAAAATAGACGGACCGACATTGGTTAGGAAAATTGATGACGGTCACGATGGCAAGAATCGATACCGACTTGTGGGAAAGTGATGATTTGAGCAAGTGAGATAGAAAGCGAGGAAATCCAACTAGGAAAGCTATATTTAGTCAATAATTTCATAATGTAGAGGATATGGTGATATCCAGAGATTTTAAACAGAGAATAAGATGAAATGAGTGCTCTTTGGGTAAACTAACCAAAAGCACAGGGAACCGACACGGTCAGGTAAACCGATGACGGTCAAAGGTAAACCGACGCTAGTTATTGTGAAATCTATAGAATGAAGAAAATTTTCTTTTGTGAATTAAAGTTGAATGAGACACCAACCCAAAAGTCTAGGTATGGTAAAAAAATGAGTCTTGACACACTCAAAAATAGTTGGAATACACCAACTATGATTATGGAGTGTGAAAGGAAAGAAAAATGGAGAATACGACCTCACACCTCAAAACGCAAGTCAAGAACAAAGCTAAGAAAAACATGTAATCCTACAAGTGAATTTAGTGTGTTTATCTTATGTTATTTAAAGACTAACTTGTGAATTTAGAATAGAGTTTTTGGTTGGGAATGTAAACACCCATAATTACAGAAGAGCAATTCAAATACTTAAATTGTGCTAATTATCTCCTTTCTTGCAAATTGACAACATATCGTCAAAAGCGCTCATTTTCTCTCTTATCATCGTTAATTAATTACAATACGCTAATTAGTTAAGTAGCCTATCCAACAAATATCCTAATTAACGACCTTAGTGAATTAATCACCCCTTCTCGTCTAAACTAATTAATTATTATTAATTAATTAGCTTTCCCCTTCATTTAATCAATAAATCAATATTTAATTGATTTAATCCTCTTCTAATAGCCTAAATCGTACTAATATTCCTATAAATAGCTTCATAAGATTACATCTACCTATTAGTTAATCACCTTTGATTAATTAAAACACCCCCAACTCCCATGACTTGCTAAGTATAAATTAAACTCTTCTAAAGTAAGGTTACCTTTTATAAAGCAACCTTATCCGTTCCTAATCTTGTTTTACCTTTATCTCACATGCAAAGAGATTAAGTGTTTCTTTTATTCATTGGGTTATATATGGAGCCCTCCTTCTACCTTTATACCTACACCTAAACTTCTTGAGAAGACAAATGCAAAGCATATAGCAAAATAGACTAAGAGCTTGCCTTTTGTTTTCTTGAGAGTTCATCATCTTGAAGAGTTAAGCCTCTTTCTTAAGTGCTTAGGTCATATGGGAGGTGTCAAAAGGGTCTTGTAGCCCAACTTTGACAAGCCCTCATTCCTAGGTTCTTGGAATACCAAAGACAACCATTTTTTATTGTCATGGAGCCTACATAGGTCCATTCATTTATTTGTTGTTAGAGAATAGAGGATTTAGACACTTAACATTGTTAGTTTCAAAGTTTTGAATATGATGAATGTTAGTATCTAGCCTTGTTTAATTCTTATCTTGATGGTGCTTAGTATTTTGTTTAATTTTTGCTAATTAAGGCTATTAGGTGTTAGTCTTTACTTGCATTAGCATTAGTTTAAAAACAAATCATGAACACGGGGAAAGCTTCCTACGAAGAAGGAAATTCTAAAGGTGTGGTTTCAAGTTATGTTTTGGCGGGGTTAGCCCTTCTCGATGGGTGATTGGACAGAGATAACCATTAGGTGCCCATAGTCAATCCTCCGATCGTGTGATCGTTGTGACTTCTTAGGGTGGGATGTTGTTTAAGAGAATGTGTAAATTCCAATTTGTGTAGTTTGGCAAAGAGAGAGAAGAAAGAAATGTGTTTTCTACTATTCAGTTGTGTCAACCATCAGTTGGTCATGACTTCTAGCGTATAGGTTGCCCTCCATTTTTCATGTGAGATATAATGCAACAAATTAGAATGTCATGCAAGTGTTTTAAACCCAAATCGAAATGTGATATTCAATGTGGTAAGTGATGAATAGAAAGAGGAATGCTCTTTCACTTATGCAATGCTAATGAAATAAAGATGTATTCTTTCTATAGCACCAAAAACACGATTGCTTTTAGAAAATAAAAAGAGGGGGAAGATTCCAGAGAAAAATTAATGTGGAAGCTTTTCAAAAGGTAAAAAACACACAAATTTCACCTAGGAATGAATAAAACACAAAAGAATCCCTAATGGGTCCCACCGGGTGTACCAAAATGTTTCACCATTTTCTTTATGGATTTGACAAAACAGATAAGGGTATGGGCAAAGGAGGAATACTTGTTGTGATGGTTAGTTGGAGGTTGTGTGCGAGTTCTGACTTCTTGATCCAATGTTGACTGCAAGAGCTTCCTTTTGGTTAGGAGGAACTACCTAAAATACAAAACAAGACCACAAAAGATAGTTAAACAATATATGTCAGTGGGTTGCCTAGCGTGTGCTAGATCTAGGAAGTGTGGTACTTCCTTGGTGGCAATCAACTCATTGTTTAATACAACTTAATGTAAGAAATAATGTAAATAAATAAAATCCTATTGTATTTGATATGATTTAGGTATCTCATCCAAATACAATAAGCAAATCTAATATAACAGGCTAGGTTATGATCAAATCTGGAAGTATGGTAGGTAGTCAAGGCTTTGGAACAGTCAGTGGTCGATTTTGGGTAGTTTGGGTTACTTGGGTGCAAGTTATTAGGTTTGTTATTGAAAGGATTACCAAATACAGAGACTGACGTCGGTCAAGTATGACCAATGATGGTTTAGAGAGAACCGACGATGGTCATGGATAACCGGCATCGGTATAGGCGGGATGATAGAAACTCAATAAAACTTGGTTTTGGGGTTTGTTTGAGATTAAACAGAGATGGTAAGGAGAATGATTAGGTCGTGGAGGTGTTGGGAGTACTCAGAGATATTCAAGGATTGAGTATAGGTGATCAAATGATTGTGGGTGGTGAAATGGTTGAATTCATAAGGAGTTAATATTGGTGGAATAAAAATGTAAATGGGGGCTGATAAAAAAGGTGAATAAACTTTATAAACCGAGTAAAGATGAAATGATACGGAGTTATAAGAACACTTACTAGTGTTGCAGCAGTTGGATGGCTGGATGTTAATGATGGTTAATATGTGAGATAGTGCTGTATCACAACAATGCTTCCCAAAATGATATCGTGAATGTAAATACCTTCGGATCCGTCTTGGTGTTGGTTATGGTTGTCTAGATGTGCAAAAGGGCTCTGGTTCTTGCTTGCATGCATATCTCCTTCGTTTCAAAACTCAATAATGTGGCCAACCTCTAAAACAAGGTTACCAAAGTGAATATATGGTAACCGACGATGATTTAGGGTGACCGGCGTCGATTTAGGGTTGACCGGCATCGTTTTAGGTAGGAAATCCTAGGTTTACTAAAAATGACAGATCTTGGCAATCTTTTGGCCAACTCTGTCTATTCTCTCGGATTAAAATGGAATTTTGTGCTTAGAAAAGCGAGGAATGTGGTTAGAGGAAGAATAGGCATGTGATTTTAGGGTTGAACTAAGTCTTAGTTAATTAAGGTAGGTAGGGCTAAGTCTTAGTTAGTTATGGTGAGTGAATATTGAGTCCTAGTAAAAGGAAACATGCTAAGAATAGGTTTATGATGAGGTGTCTAGGTGAGGTGGTGGGGTGAGGTGGAAATTAGTTTTAATTAAGGTAATTAAATAATGAATATTGTGAGCATGGGTATTAATTTAATTATAAATAATTAAACTAATATTAATGTGGGGTAAAAGGGTCATGGTTAGGTGAATATGTTTAAGTTGGCAATTCGAAAAGGGACCAAGGGGAGTGTGACCCAATTTTGGTGTCTACACATATACTTACGCTTTAACAATTGCTATGTAAGATTTAAGAAAAATGAGGAGTGCATTTTTATCTGATGGATGCCATAAGTATTATGTCTTACATAGAGCTAATAAGTGAAGAACACCTTAACTAGATCAATGCAAATATGATGCATGGCCGGAGAATGTTGAGCCATCAAAGGAGGGCATGCTTCGGTGGGGATACGCATAGTCCATCATTGACACTACAAGTGTTTCTTGTAATAACTAGGATCATGGTACCTATGATATGGTTAGACGATAATTTCAAGGAAGAGTAACGAGAGTGATTAGATCATGGCCGATTAGATGGCTCGAGAAAGACTAGTTTGTCGAGGCATAGTAGGGAAGAGAAGCCTAAATCTTTCTTATGCACAATGGATGTGTAGGTATGACATGAAGGGGATAGAAGTAAAATGTTGGTTTACTCACCGATAGGAATAGTAGCATGCTAGTGGGTAACACATAGAGATAGCCTACTCAATTGCACGAGATACGAGTTGCTTTCTTGACAAGGTTTTTCTGGAATAACCTTCCTTCATGGATGTCATATTATGATGGAAATACTTCTCCCATGGCACATGTTCAAAGCTGTGAAATGAATTGGATATATGGCCAAGATGCACTACCACCATCTCTTTAGGTGCATAAATTATTTCTACATTGCGCAGAGATGTGTGTGTGCATGATATGTACATGAGGAGTTGAGATATCATACTGCTGAATTGGCATGGCTTGACTTAGGTATCGTGCACACATTTGATTGTTTTTTACTAAACCTCATGTTCTTGAATCTCTACAAATCATGAGGCACATCACATTGGACGATAGGCGAAAGCTGAAAAACTTATGACACGGTTGTATGATGAGAATACCTCTCGAAGCATGTGAAGATGATTGCACAAGGTTGGAATTATATGAAACTCTGTTAGAGCATAGCTAGAAAGAAAAGGAAAAAGGAAAGCTCATATATCTTATATATGATGAAGAGGTTGAAGATCTCAATATTGAGTGTATAGAGGGTGTGCTTTGAGTATTGGATGTTGCAGATGAACAAGTGTGCGCATACCATGTGCCATTAAGGACAAAGAAAATTAACATTTGAAAGAGGATGCACTAAAGGAAGAAATAATTGGTGACTAGCAAGATGAGTCAGAGGTCACAAAAATAATTGAATTATTATGTGAATTCTAGGATCTATTTCAAGGGGATACCACGAGTTGAAGGGATTTCATCCATCACTAGGTGAAATGAAGATAAAGCTAAAATATGTCACGTGACCAGATTCACAAGAGACCTTACCAAATGAATCCTAACTTGTGTGTTAAGGTAAAAATGAGATTGACAAAATTTTAAAGGTGACATTATTGAGCCCATTGAAGAATAAAAATGGATAAGCCATATGGTCATCGAGAATAAAAAAGGATGGGAAGATATGGATTTGTGTTGACTATAGAGTTCTAAATTCTTTGAATGTGTAATTGATCCTTTTCCCACTTCGTTTACTGAAGAGATACTAGACGGTATAGAATGATGTGAGATCTACTCTTTCACCGATGCTTTTCGAGGATATCATTAGGTCGGGATTACTCGTAAAGATCAAGAAAAAACTTCCTTTGCAAAAGAATGGGGATTTTTGCACACACAATCATGCCTTTGGGTTAAATAATGTGCTAGCAGTATTCTCTCACATCGTTGTAGAGGAATTTTAAAATTTCATCCATAAGTTTCTTGAAGTGTATTTAGATGATTGTGTTACCAAAATATTGTGTAACATTATTAAATAAATTGTAATATTATTAATAATGAGTTTATAGAACTCATATTAATAATATAGTTGTAATAGTTTAATTATTTGAGTGAGTTGTGAGAACAATTCACATAGCTATTTTGTAGTGTGAGTGATCCTAGGGATGTTTGAGAGATATTAGGAGATAAGTTTGAGAGATTCATGGAGAGAGATATGAGGGATTGAAGATGAGTGTTGACTCCACCATTGTAGGAGATCAAATACTATAAATGTAAACTCTATCAATGTAATTGATATCCCGAATGGATTTAATTTCTATATTTTATTATTCGGTGTTTTTATATTATATTACATTTCTTATCAGTGGTATCAAAGCAGCTTCGATTCATATAATGGAGAAATAACGGTGAGCTTGTGGATTTTTCCAAGAAAAATGGTATTAGCATTTTGACTAGAGTTATTTTGTTTGCATTTGAGAACAGAGATCACGGACGTCCTAGCTACTCTATCTAGAAATGTTCACGATTGGTGAATGAATATCAGACATGTCCCCAACACAGCCACACGTGGAAAGAGGCAAAGAATAAGAATCCATTCAATTCTACACTTTTTATTTGTTGAGTTATGTACTAATATGCATGCTTTACAAGCTCCAAGCATTTCCTAAACCATTTACTATGCCCTCCATCTGCCAGCTCATGTAATACATCATTATCAGGAGATGTTTTTAACTCTTATCAGGAAAAACCATGTGTCATCCTCCTCAGATCCATTATGTTATCACGGCCAAATCTGCAAGTATTGGTTTTACATTATCTTGTTCGTCATTGGTGGAGAGTGTATTTGTGGCGAGTACCTGCGTATGCATTCACAATTGTTGGTCAATCAAATTTTTAGATGAATGTAGTTTTTATATGATTTCGATCGGCTCAACATATTTGATAGCTCTATGCATTCAAATTTGGTTGCATGCACACGGTTTATGATGCATTTTCGTGGAGGCTCCAACAACAAGCTTTATGGTTTTGAAAAACCTACAAACACGTGTCTAAATAAGCTCCACCAATTAGCACCTACGGCCTTGGAACCTACACGTTACATGTGGAATACTCCTTTAGTCTTGTCGAATAGTTTCAATCTTATATTGGTCTCATATATATGTAAGTCGATCAAATAATTGTTGCTTTCCTCGTCTATTGACAAATGTTTGTATTGTGTCTTTGTATCTTTTAGGTGAATAGGTGTTTTATAATTGTGTAGTTTTTATAGAAGTGTAGTTTTTATTTGTTTATGTCTTTTACTTTGGTTTTAGTGGTCTCGTTTTGTAATTAGATAGTTAAATGGTCATTTTGAAATCAAAAGTCCATTAGTCATTATTTATTAGTAAATTCATTTAATAGTTTGATGCTCAAGTCCATTGAGTAAAGTTATTTGAAAATTCAAAGTGTGTCAAAATGAGTCATTAGTTTCTATAATGGGTCATTATTTTTTGTCAGTATTTTATAGCGGTCGTATCCATCATTGACAATTTTTGTCGAGTCCGTCTTGTCATTGTTAATTCAATTTGTCAAAATTTTGAGCCATCTTATGTCAAAAGTTTTATCAAGAGAGTTTTTATTAAATTCACTATCTTGGTCATTTTATAGTCATCAAAATTTGTAAAAAAAAACGTTAAAAAAAAAAAAAAATTGCCTTACGGACGCATTTTCGGTGTTACCCGACGTCCAATGTTTTTGGAGAATCAGGTGAATAATATTATATTTCTGATGATATTTTTGATGATTTCAAAGAAGGAAAATGTGTTTGGCTTTGAGGCTCCGCCCTCGGCCCGCCCTATACCGCAACAAGGAGCGCACCCGGGGCCTTGCACCAGGACCTTGTAAGGGCACCGCCCCTTGACCTCACTGGGCTGCCACCCCCAAACCCCCGCTTTGGAATTTCATAACCAAAGCAAAGATTTGTGGGGAAGATGCATCGACAAAAGGTGGTACAAATTTGAGATTCAACATCCAATTTGTTGAGTAAGCAAAGCATGATTCACGGAGGATGGAGGCAACAGAGGCTGGAGGTCAATCAACGACCTCTTGTCAGTCACCAATGATGAGGAAACATGAAGTTGTGGTGGCATTATGTGTGTATGTGTGTTTTCTTTTATTTCAAATTTGTAGTTAGTTTCAGTTGTGTGATTCTATTTCAGAGTTCCTGTTTGAATAAGTGAAATGTTCACATTGAGGGGGGGAACTAGAACATGGTCTCAATGTTCAATTTTCCCTCTATTCAGTTTGTATTCAGTAAGTAATGGTTCTATATGATTCCCTGAAGGAAATACATAGTGGACAGATGAAAGCACAAAGGAAAAGCAGCAACATGATATTTGGGTTGTTGGTTGTCTTGTAAAACCATCCTTTGTAGTGTGAGTGATCCTAGGGATGTTTGAGAGATATTAGGAGATAAGTTTGAGAGATTTATGGAGAGAGATATGAGGGATTGAAGATGAGTGTTGACTCCACCATTGTAGGAGATAAAACCCTATAAATGTAAACTCTATCAATGTAATTGATATCCCAAATGATTTCTAAATTTTCAATATTTTGTTATTCGGTGTTTTTATATTATATTGCATTTCTTATCAGATTGAACAATATATGGGCTCATTAAAGATCATTGTGATTACTTAAGGTTGAAAGGTGAAGATAACTTAGCATATCTTTGAATATTAAGAAGTGTATTTTTGTGACACCATTTGGTACTTTTCTTGGACATGTCATCTATAAAGAAGGCTTATTGGTCAATCTAGTCAAGATTGCGAGGCATCTTTGAAGTTGGAGGACCTAACTAATCGGAGCGAAGTATGAGGCTTTCTCAAGAACATATGATATTATAGGACATTTATTAAGGGGTATGCCAAGATCGATACACAACCTGGAGGAGCTATTGAAGGCCAAAGGAAAAATTTATTGGGGATATGCATAGCAGTTGGAATTTGAAACCTTAAAGGAAAGGCTAAACATTATGCCCATCTTACGCTTCCGTTCTTAGAATCTATCGTTTCATGTCCATGTTGATGCCCTGGAACAACCATTGGAGCAAGTATTTTCCTAGCTCAAGATTTTCATGGTGTTTTGCCTCATCTTGTATGGTTTTCACTCTAACTCGGCCATGGGTTTACCCATATCTCGCATAATTATGGAGCGTTGTTTTCTTGTTAGCTCGACAAGATTTCCTTGGGATCTCATCGGGTTGTGTGGGCTTGGCCATGCTATGTTTCCATGCATTGAGTTATGCCTTTCAAATCCCGTTTCACTTTGGGGCATACTATTTTTACTTGTGGGTTGATGATTTAATTTAATTTCAATTAATTACATATAATTATTAGAGAGTCACTTATTAAAATAAATGATAAAATATATAAATGAAACAAGTAAACTAAGATGTAAATATGAAACCCTAAGCAAGATATGAGATAAGAATACTTAGTTGATTTACACTCAATTTGGAATTCATCCAAATAGGGAGAAGTGATGAACAAACTAGGAAGAGTGTCGTTACTACTCACTATAAATTCTAAAATGCGGGAATGAGGCCAGACACGAGTGCCAGACTATGTCAAGGGTTCCTGGCCTTTGGAGACTACTTTGGGTGCTAGTGACCACACAAGAGCTCAAGATCTACTTTCTAGTGTATCACAATATATTCGCTATTATTCCCATTGATCACATGATATTCACTCTTTGATTACGACGATATATGTAACTTTGTGAAAAGACATATTCACCTGCACAAGCCCACAAACCACATCAAACATAAAAATAAAGATGAAGAATGGGGGTCGAGGACGACTGGTGGTCACCCGAGACCGAACTTATGGAATCGAGTGTTGCAGTACATCTTAGACTCCGTGTAGTTCTTCCGAGTGTATGTGGAAATTTTGCCTTCGGATGCCCTTGCGTAAGTTACACTTAATAGAGTTATAGATAAATGTAGCAATGTAGTATAATGTATGGATGGAATAGAATGAACTTCCCCTTCCTATGTTTTGTATGCAGAGTTGTTACATTCCTTATCTCTTGAATGGATTTTGGATGAATGCTTTATAATGCTTTAGGTGCCTTTTGGATGCAAGCTTAGGTGATGATAATAATGTTTAGTGTTTTGTCCTTAATTTTGAACACATAACTATGTATTTATATGATTCCCTTGTTTAAATTTTGTAATTGACAACTAGAAGGTGACCCATAAATGAAAAATATGCCCAAAAGATAAAATTGACCCAAAATAAATGAGTATGGTGAGAAAGGGTCAGGGGTGCCCAAAGTGGACAAGAGTGTGCAGGTATTGTTGTCCTAGTTGGGTGCTAGTGTCTGAATCCATAAGATAAATCAGTAAAATCCCAACTGGTTTGTAGGGTGTGTAAGACCAAATAGAAAACAAGAAACAAAGAAAAGAGACCAAAGATAGTCGTCAATTACTAGTTTTCTTACTTAGGAATCATATGAATACTCAACAAGATAAAGATGTGTACTTGTTGGCATGTTGTGATTTAGGTGTTTTCATTTATGTAAAATCCCATTAATGAAAAAGAGGATGATGGTGAAGTGTCAAAAGAGGCTCAGTAGTTTGATAATATAGTGTTTCAAGTATGTTCATGATGTCATGAGGTGTTTAAGTGAGAATTGCTTATTTTAGTAATCCTAGTCAGTTGACCTAGCTAGCCTAAGTGATAATGAATAGTGGTTGGAGATTCTTTCTAGCTTGAGAAGTATGTTGGAAATATGGAGAGAATGTGTGGGGAGTGTTTAGGCACTCGCATGATCTTCAAGGTACAAATATAGATTGGAGTCCAAGATTCGGTGCTCATTTATTTTGGGTTTTAGGAGGCATGAGGATGAGATGTTGAGCCCTGTGATCTCATAGATTCATGTAAGGATGTCATACAATATGTTTTAGGTATGTTATGACCTTTTGGAGAAGTTTCATGGTGAGTTATGATGTTATTTTGTTGACCCTAGCCTAGACTATGTAAAACCCTAAGGGCTAACTATGCAAATGAGATGGGATGGAAATATGGAGATCTATTTGTGAAATGGTGATGATTAGAGATGTTATTAGGATTTTTTGATGTTGTGGGAAAAAAATCAAGTTACCATGATGATTATTTTGCAAGTTTGTTAGTTTTGGTGAAACGGGGTCAAGAAGAAGGTCATTTCTAGCTCAAATTGCACCTTCTGATGCTCACCCTGAATTGTGTGCTTTGCATGGGACCTTGTGGCTTCTAGGAGTTTTTACATTGATTCTATAATGTTTCACAAAAATAATGAGGTCATTTCATTGTCACATTTTTATGAACAAATGTTAAGAAGGTAAACAACTTTTTGTGTGCTTGAAACCCTAGCTTGAAAGTGATATGAGATAAATTGCTCATAAGTGGCTAGAATTGATTTCTAGTGAATGGATGATGAATTAATGATATAGAGGACTCCTTTAGGTTTCCATAAAGGTATGGTAGTGGTTGTGGTGATGAGTGGATCTCACTCAAATAGGCATGTTTCTAAATAATTTCAGTTTGGGACAAAGTTTTTCAAAGGAGTTGCAAACTAAATGGAAATTATGTTGAGTATGTGTGTTTTTCTTATTTCCATGGTGTTTTAGGTCATGATAATGTAGTTGAAAGGTCAAGTGTGCTCTATTTGTGAAGACTAGTTAAAGTGCAATTTTTGGTAGTTTCGGGAAGTTTGCAGAGATATGTTTGGTTTAAGGACTTCCATTTGGATTTGGAAGTATTTACAATATATTATGAAAAGAGGATTTAGACATATTTCTAGTGGTATAAGTTTTATTTTATGATGATGATATTTTATCGGTCATCTAGGTCATTTTGTGGAGATGAAGGCTTTTTGTTTTTCGGATGAAATTACTCATGATGAAAGAATGAAGTGAATGAAGCATGAGATGATTTATTTGATGTCTTATACCACCTGGAAATTTAAGAGGGATGAATTTTTTTCCTATTAAATGAAATTAGAGGTCTTTAAAGTGTCGAGAAAGGGTGCGAGACTAGTTGATTTTAGATAACTAATTTCTAGGTAATTGATTAACTAAAATGTGGAAGAATTATAGTTAATCTAAACTAGGAACAATAATAAATAAATGAAGTAAATAAATATAGAAAGTGACCCAAATGACTAAGAAAGTAGAAATGTAAACCCTAATGTGCAAGAGGGTTAAGAAATATCTTAGATGATTCGACGAGCTTGTTAGATTGTGTTGCAGAGATGGCTGGAGAAATAGGAGGAGGAAATAACTGTGCCGAAGTCCAGAAAAGTGTAGATCTGGGAAATATGAGTGGAATGGGGTGCTTGGATAGGTGCAGGGGCACCTGTGGGTACCCTAGTCTAAGAATTTAGTGCCTTGGTCTATGAAAAAACTATGTTGCCTTCCTCTGAAGTGTCCTTTGATGGTTGCCTACCTTCACTTCCTACCGCACTAGCTTCGTTGGACTGTGCAATGTGTCACTAGAAATATGAAATGAAGACAATACCTACAAAACCCCAAGATGAGCATCAAATTCCTAAAAAATAAATATGCATATGAAGGGGTCAAACTGACCTCAGCTACCATAATGGCGATCTTACTAACTAAGTGTGACACTACATCTCAAACCCGATGTAGTTATGTGTGTGTGTGAAATCATGCCCTAGGCGTTCATGTGTGTCAGTCACACTTTGTGAAAGTAGCTAGCAATAACTATGCATAGAAAATGTAATAGAATGATGGATGGAATAGAATAAACTTCCCTCCTATGCAATGTGATGTAGATGAACCAGCCTTATGCCTTGTGATGGAGCTAGATGGATACAAATGGATCCTTTGATGGATATAACCTTAGGTGATGATAGTAGTGCTTAGTGCTTGGTCCCTCATTATGGTATCATAACTTTATATTTATATGGTTCTCTTGTTCTAATTTCATAATTAACCCAAAAGGTTGACCACTAAAAATATAAGAAGCTCAAATGGTCAAAAAGTGCCCAAAAAGTGGTGGAAAGTGTAGAAAGGCTCAGGGTGCCCTAAATGGGACCAGGGCACCCAAATGGGACCAAGGTGCCTAGGGCACCCCAATATTGGGTTAGACGCCCCAATCAAAGGTAAAATGACACCAAATGACAAAAATAGACTGGTTAAGTATGTTCGGAGGTTGGCAGTGATGACAAAAATTAAAGTAAAATGGCCAAAGGACATGAGTTAATTAGTACTTTCTTCACTTAAAAACCATATGAATAGTAGTATGAGACCGAGACTAAATAATGTCTAAAGTGTGTGATTTTGTGACTACAACAACATGTTTTGGTGAAGAGGAAAGTTGTTTTGGTTTGATCATATGGATGTTTCATGATGTATAATATGCATGGATTTTTTATATAGGTTCTAAGGTTTCCATATATTGATCACATGCCATAATTGAGTTAATCATGAGGGATATTGAGGCCTAAAGGTAAAATCAGGGTGTTGGAAATACCTATTTTGAGAATTATAAGATCCAATGGGCCCATTTTAGGATTTATTTGATTGGTTCAAGCAAATGTGCAACCATTTATTATTCTTATATGTTATATTACTCATGTATGGTGAATATGGGATCTTGACTAAGCATGGTTTTATTATTTGTGGTTTTAGCTCATCCTAGTGATGGGGTTTTAAGATTTTTTGGTGCAAGTTAAATGGTTTTGGGCATGCCCGACCTATATGGGACATATGTGAATGTTTTGATAGTTAATTTGGTATTTTTTAAGTTTCCTTGTTCTAACCAAAGGAGGTAAATCAACTTGGTTTGAATTTGAATCATGAGAATGATATAAGAGTGATGTTTTGGGTGTTATTTTGAACTAGTTGTGCATATGAGAAAAGTGTGACCTATGTGTGAGTGAATTACAGGTACAAAGGCATGTGTTGAGATCTAAGAGAGTGCATGACAGGTTGAGGAATGTTTTCAAGAGTTTTATAAGGGTTTGATGCATTGAGAAGTGAAGAAATTGAAAGATTGTGCAAGTTTGAGAAGCTAGGGTTTGAACAAGGGTTTCAAGGTGAGTGAGATGAATCAGTGATCTCAATCAATTTTACAAAAACAAAGTCATCATATATCTTCATAAAAATTTGGTTGAGTTGGTGTTTGATCATCTTAGGGGTTGTAACCTCATTGTGGAGTTGGTGCTTCATAAAACTAGGGGTTGGTGCTCCTTGTAGGGTTGTTGCTCTACTAAATTAGGGGTTGGTGCTCCTTGTGAAGTTGGTGCTTCACTAAATTATTTTGATTTGAATAATAAAATCAGAAGTTTCAGTGGGTTTTCTTCCCCTTGAGGGTTTCCCACTTATATATTGTGTTATGGTGTTGATTCTCTTGTTCATGGTTGATTGCATGTATGTTATTTGATGTTGTGTACACATTAATGGTTGGATAAGTGGTTTGTGATTTAAGCAACAAATATGAAAATTAAATCAAATTTATAAGGACTAATTCACCCCCATCTCATTCCATTGTGCTTCTAATAGTACCTTATGATCATGTAGAATATGCGGTGAAATGTGTGCCTAGTGGACAAGTGAAGCGTGTAATAATGCAAAGCGAAGTGTGGAAACTAGGAAAGGAAAGTGACCCTAGGGATAAAGCATATGCCTTGCATTGTACATGGTGTTGTGTTTGTACTTATTGTAGGCTAATTCTTGTTATGTGTTAAGGATGGACCTGCAAAAGAATAGAATAAGAGAAGTCAAAGTCATGTATGTGAGAAATATGATAAAAGTAAGCAAAAGTGTGTAAAAGTGTGTAAATGTAGTCTTAAAGGAAAGTGTGCACTGATGTAAAAGAGTGTAAAGGATAGAAAAGTGTCCTAAAATTTTTGTGAAGAGTGAGTTTTTTGGGCGATCTCACGCTGAGTGCAAGTTTTTAGGCGATATCACGCAAAATGCGAGTTATTTGGGCTATCTCATGCCAAGTGTGAGTTTTTTGGGTGATCTCACGCCAAAGAGCAAGTGTTGGGGAGAGAGGTCTAGTGTTACTCTCCATCCATGACTTTTCCCAATAAGCACCATTGTAGATGGTACATCCCGATTTGTTCTTATTGTCCCGAATTAGTTCCGATTGAAATGGATCGTAGGAGATCACATGCATGATGTAATAAAAGGATTGTGCCTGTAACTGTAGAACTTATTTGAAGACTTATGTGAACTATGTTGATCTAAGAAGATGACTATGTGTACCCCCAGGACATTAGTGCCTAGGGGAGGACACAGTACCCATGCACTATGCGAGTCTAGGCGTTGGTGTTTGTGTTGTGTTGAAGACCCAAGTTAGATTCTGGGTTGTTTTGTGAGATTCAGTATGTTCTATTCCTATATTGTGTTGACTTGAACTATATCTCTAAGCTGTTGTAGGGTGATTTGATCACCCAATGTATGGCCCTCATTTGGGGTGCATGTGATGACTATAGGAGTATGCGGCCCAAAAGAGAGGACATGATGTTATGTTGAAGTGGATACCTACAAGGGGTAGGGGATGTGCATGGTAGAAACCAAGGAACATGCAAACAAAGTGGCTAGTAACATGTATTAGTGTAAAAATTAGCTGACATGTAAAAGAAGACAATGTAACAAGAAAGTGTGCATATAATATAGACCGTAAAAGTGGGTTTCAAACATGGAACATCGCTCATAATGTCACAAGACAATCAAAATAAGCGAGATAAAAATACAAGACAAATGGCATAGCCATGCAAATAATAAATCTACAATAGCAAGTAATGGAAAATAAGTAGTGATAGATAGCCATGGTTGTATATAGTCCTATAAGGAAAATGTTACACATGAAGCACCTATTAGCATATTAAAAAGATAAAAAGTATGTCAATTCATGTATGTATCGGTTGAAAGTAATGTGCTAGTAAGGAGTAGTAAATGATGAAATAATAACACGTGTGGGTAAGTGCAGGAAGTTGATGGACAAATATGGGGTCATCCATGGACGTCATATTGCAAAAAATAGTGAAATCTCAACTTGTAGGGATTATTAGCAATACGCGCACTCAAAATTAGAAAAATTTATATAAATATGAATCATAGAATTCAAAATCTAGTTTCTAAAATACTAATTTAAAAAAAAACGGACAAGTTTAGCTATATTAAACACTTAAAATTATATGACTTGGTTTTTTTTTTTTGAAAAAACTTATAAGATTCGTAGTTCGTTTGCCCGCATTTTGGATGACCAAATCTTGGTATTTTTTTCCTTCGGTGAAATGTTAGATGTAGTTGTCTATCTTGGGATGGATTTTATTTTGTATTTTTTAAGCAATTTTTTTAATGATTTTTTCTTGAAAGTGGTCTGAAAATATTTAGAAAATGGAGCGTTTTCCATTTGCTCACCATAACTATATCAAAAATATCAAAATAAACTATTTTTTTTAACGTGTATAGAAAGAATTTGTCCATGCTTGGGATGGTATAAGTTTTATCACATTTTGATAAGCGAAATAAAAGTTACTGATCTTAAACGTAGACATGAATATTCATCGAAAAAAGTCTTAAAGACCTATTATTAGTAAAAAATTATAAAATGATATTTATCTTATTCTATTCACTTTAAAATCAATATTTCTACTGAAGCTAACAGTCTCCCTATGCGATGGTACCATTTTTGTGAAATGTTTTCAGTTTTTAGCATGGTTCAAGTCTTTGGAAGAGAAAATTTGAGGTTTTTTTACTTTTACACTTCATAATGACCTTCCATAGCTTTGGTTGGGAAAAACAAAGATTTCTCAAGGCTTAGGTTCGGAGATAGATCTACGATCATAGTTTATAAAGCACGATCGTGATTTTTTTAACACAAACCGCGAGCATCTCCCATGATGTTTTACTTCGATGATAAGAAAACGTGCGAGAAAAAGACAAAATTTCACAATAATTCATACGGTAAGGTCGAGAGTAAAAATTACATGGTAATTCGAGACATTAAGATGTGTGTAAATATGATTTATGAGCGTGAGCGCACTTTATAAACCGTGAGCACGCTTTTTAAACTGCGATCGTAATTTTTACTCTCGACCTTACCATACGAATTATTGCGAAATTTTGTCTTTTTTCGCACGTTTTCTTATCACCGAAAGTAAGACATCATGGGAGATAAGAAACGAAGTCAAAAAAAGAAGTCATTAAGTAAAAAACACCAAACGAATTAGAGGCCAACAAAATTCAAAATGTTGAGTGAATGTGGAATCTTCGTGAATCAATAAGAGGTTCATCTTCAACCCCAACTATTGTAAGTAATGAAGAACCAGATAATGTTTCTACATCGATGTTGAAGTTGAATTAAATACTCATGATGAAGATGTTTTTATTGTCAATGTTGAAGAAGAATTAAATACTCATGATGTAGCAAATGTTGAAATTGAAGGAGACAATTAAAATGTGAATAAGGAAATTCATGTTGAAAGCTAGAGACAGCAAAATTTGACAAAAACAACTCCTAGGATTTTATGTAAGAAACCTAATTTTTTTATTGAAATTGATGAAAACATTTTGAAACCAATGTTTGACAAACTTTCTGAATGACAAATCAGAAGAAAAGCCACTGAAATTTGGGATAATCATTTTGAAACTTTAAATGATTCCCAAAGATGTCGATTGTTGGGTAGTTTGATGAAATTGATTAAAATGAAACCTACATTAAACACCTTAGGATTGACAACATCTAATATACATGGTCAAACCTCTACAATTGTTAAAAACCTTCATGATGCATATCACACTTGTTGGTGTCAAGAGACGACTTAGGGATAGTAATATTATGCATCATGTACTTGCTACTAGTGTTGTAAGTGAATCAATAAAAAATCAACGTTTGATTACGCAAACAAGTCGAATGTTGCAAGTTAATCGAAAAAATCTAATGAAAGCAATTGAAAGGCGTAATATCCTTGATCACTCAATAACATTGCCGATTTTTGGGCATTTTCGCTAGAGCACCGCGTAAGGACAAAAATAATTTTGATGTTATAAGAGAAGTTGTTATTCAATTTTGGCATATAACACTAGAGTTTCACCTAATACAAGAGATGTTATAAAACGGAAAGTTGGTTCTACTAATCGTGAACCACATCCAAAACATTTCTTAGATATGACTCAAACTCAATTTTTTCGTAAGTTTGAACAAGAGAATCTAAAAATTAAAATTAGGCAACATTTTTTTGAAATGTTGAAACCATTCTATGTGTGAAAATCAACCATGCTCGCACCACTTGTTGTTGTAGGCAACATGTTGAATTTACATGCATTATGCTAAATTTTTACGTATTCGTTCTATTTTCATTCGAAACTATGTTATCGAATGTGGTGTTCAAGTTCCACCAATATCTTCCAGGATTTCATTCCTACTATATTTTGTGAAAAAGAAGTTGGACAATTTTTTTATAGTCGGGATTGTTTAGATAGAAGTTGTAGTACATGTGTATGGATTACCTAAATTAGAAAGTTGCATCCATGAGCAAATTGAAGGTACAATAGGATATAATTTAGTTGAGTTTGATAAATATAAATCGAGTTACATACTAGTTGAAAGGTGGAAAAGAGTTTAAACGGTGTGAGTTAGTTATAGAACAAATGCCTATTTTCTAATTTTTGATAAAATTTAAGGATGAAATTGTTTGAGTATGATAGGCATACACATAGAGCTCGATGGTTGGATGAACAGTTCAAGATATGGAAGGACACATTTCATATTGGTACTATTGTTTTAGTGGTCAATTTTACAGAGAATTACACATTGCAACCACAAATGGAGGTTCAATTGTAATATTACAACTCAGTACAAGTTGTCATTTTTGTGCATATAGCATTTCTACATTCTCCTGATAAGTACAAAGAATGATCAAAAAAATTTAAGAGAGTACCACTTTTATATCAGTGATGATCGTACTCATTCTACTGAATTTTTGCAAGGGTGTTTCCAGTTATTTTATGGAAACTTGTCTGATAGGGACATCCACTTCAAACAACATTATATATGGTCAGATAATTGCATGTCTCAGTTTAAGAATGCACGAATGTTTTATTGGATGAGCAGAATGCACGTCAAGATGGGTGTGCAACATATTTGGAGTTTCACTGAGGTTGGACATGGAAAAGGAGAGCATGACGGTGTAGGGGCATGTGTGAAAAGAGCTCTTGCAAGAGAAGAGTTGAAGTACAAAGATGGTGCTAAATTAAAAGATGCAAAGAGCATAGTGGAATGGTGTATTGACAACATGGCTCGAGGTTCTTAAGAAAATTCCACAATTTGCAGATATTTTTGATTGATAGAGGAACAAAAAATTGCTAACTACAAGAATTGTATGACACTCACTGGGTCCAGTGATATGCACTCATTTTGTAGCTCAGACGCTACTTCGTGGGTTGTATGGACAAGAAAGTTGATATGTTTTGTGCATCTTGTATCGAATTTGTCACTGATTGAGTGTGATTCACAAGAATGGGTGGATGGATGGATTTGTAGGCCTCTAACTCCGCTTCCTAGTTATCAACCTCCACAAGCATTACGACTTGTTTCTGCAGATGAAGTTACAACATCCAAGGACTTTGACAAAATTTTGATTTTGGTGCAACAAGGTATTTATGGTTATTTATTTAATTTTTGTATTGAGTTATGTCCATTGAAATTTTAATATGTAATTTAAATTTGAGTTGTTCAACCTTTATTTTTGTAGGACATGTGTTTGTAGTTATTGCGATAGAAGACAATGAAGAAGGAACAAACTATTTCTTATGTCATTGCATCGAGGAAAGAAAGAAGTTGACTTCTCCTATTATAGATGGCGAAGATATTGAGTATCCTATAGGGTCAGTGGTAGTTCTTTGGAACTTGGCTTGATGATATCCATTAAAAACTCCTTTGTTTGGGTGTTTGAAGACTTTGAGACACACAAGAAAATAATCTTATATTCGCATCTAGTTCTAGCGATAAATATTCAGCTGTATAGATATCGAGGAAGGCCTAATAACAAGATTCTTTGGATGGTTCGAGAGTCAGATCATGAAGCAATCTTGTCCACTATTCAAAGTAGATCTGATCCTGATGGTTCATTGGAATGAATTTACAATGCTCATGTCTAGTATATATAATTTCTTTGATATATATAAATTTGTTAGTTAGATAGATTTAAGTTCATATATTTTATTTTAAATTTGTGTATTTTGAATATATCTAGTATGGTTTTGATTTGAAACTTAAATTTGTTTGACTAACACTCTTATGTTTAGATTAGTGGTGCCAGAAAAACTTCCACCTTCACGTGGTTGGCATTGTTAGTAGATAATTTTAAATTCTCGAAGCTAAGAGAAGATTTCATTGTTTTACAAGAAAAGAGAAGCAATTAACAACGATTTATGTACCCGTGGAGGGGGTTCTTAGCTCCGGAGGAGGTAGCCCAGAAGCACCTAGTGCTTAGAGAACCGAAACAACTCCTCCCTAAGTGTTTACAAGACCATACCTATGCATGTGCACAATCGGTTTGGTGCCACAACCCACCGTTTGCAAAATATAGCGTTTGACAACCTTACACTGGCTCAAACTGCACTATTTCGCGTGTTTGCAAACAATAGGGCAAAGTGAGAGCACCAATCTGGGAAGAAAAAACTGAGAGAGGCTATTATAGAGGGTCCCTACGCCGAGGTGTCGAATCGACGAGACATATCTAAGTGCCACGAAATCCAAGTAGTCACCCGTCGAAGTTGAATGATATTTTAGTCTCGGGGCTCTTAAGGAACTACGCCCGAATGACGTAACCGAAAGCAACAACCTTGTCACACACACCGAAACACAACTCCTCTAGCATTCACCTAGCCACTCAGATGTGTCGATATATTGGTTTTGTGTCATGACCCACCGTTTACAAAATATAGCGTTTGACAACCTTACAATGACTCGAACTGCACTATTTTGTGTGTTTGCAAACAATAGGCAACGAGACAAAAGATCTAGGAAGGAAAAAACTAAGAGAGACTATTATAGAGGGTCCCTATGTCAAGGTGTTGGATCAGACGAGATGTCTCTAGGTGCCACAGAGTCCGAGTAGTCACCCGTCAAAGTTGAACGATATTTTGGTCTTAGGGCTCTTAAGGGACTACGCCGAACGAAGTAGCTCGGAAGCAACGACCTTGTCGCGCACCAAAACACCACCTCCTCTAGCGTTTCACCTAGCCACCTAGACATGTCGGTGTATTTGGTTTGGTGCCATGACCCACCGTTTGTAAAATATAGTGTTTGACAACCTTACACTAGCTCAAACTGCACTATTTTACGCGTTTACAAACAATAGGGCAGTGAGAGCACCGATCTGGGAAGGAAAAAACTGAGAGAGACTATTGTAGAGGGTCCCTACACCAAGGTTTTGGATTAGACAAGACATCTCTAGGTGCCACGGAGTCTGAGTAGTCACCCGTCAAAGTTGAACAATATTTTGGTCTCAGGGCTCTTAAGGGACTACGCTCGAATGAAGTAGCCCGGAAGCAATGACCTTGTCGCGCACCAAAACACCACCTCCTCTAGTGTTCACCTAGCCACTCGGATGTGTTAGTGCAGTCGGTTCGGTGACACGACCCACCGTTTGCAAAATATAGCGTTTGACAACCTTTACTCGGCTCGAACCTGCACTATTTCGAGTGTTTGCAAACAATAGGGCAGCGAGAGCACCAATATGAGAAGAAAAAAACCAAGACGAGGCTATTATAGAGAGTCCCTACTTAGAGGTTTCAGATTAGACGATATATCTCTAGGTGCCATGGAGTTTGAGTAATCACCCGTCGAAGTTGAACGATATTTTGGTCCCTCGGGGATCTTAAGGGACTACGCCCGAACGAAGTAGCTTAGAAGCAACGACCTTGTCGCCTTTGAAACACCACCTCCTCTAGTGTTTACTTAGCCACCCAGACATGTTCGGTGCATTCGGTTTGGTGCCACGACCCACCATTTGTAAAATATAGCATTTGACAACCTTACACTGGCTCAAATGCACTATTTTGTGTGTTTGCAAACAATAAGGCAGCGAGAGCACCGATCTGGGAAGGAAAAAACTGAGAGAGGCTATTGTAGAGGGTCCCTACACTGAGGTTTTGGATCAGACGAGATGTCTTTAGGTGCCACGAAGTTTGAGTAGTCACCTGTCGAAGTTGAACGATATTTTGGTCTCAGGGCTCTTAAGGGACTATGCCCGAACGAAGTAGCCCGGAAGCAACGACCTTGTCGCGCACTGAAACAACACCTCCTCTAGCATTCACCTAGCCACCCAGATGTGTCAGCACATTCGGTTCGGTGCCACGACGTCCTGAGGCATGACTTCTCACTCCTCGCCTCCGTTCATTTCCTAGGACTCAAAACATTCAATGTCACTTGTTTACCTTCCATCTCTCTTGTTCTCTTTGGACTTGCCTCTGTCCTCTTAGGTGCTTCATCACTGTCCTTGCTTTGCTCTCTTGAGCTATGTTGTTGTGGTGATCTCTCTCCATCCTCTATTGCCCCAGCTATGTGCTTACATGCTCATTATGTTTGCATTGTAATATGGTCATGCTCTTGGCTACCTTGAAACTTTTTACATACTTTTCATCCCTTAATGGGTATCTAATACCCTAATTATCATGCTTTGAAGATTCACAAGAATAAAGCATTCCCTTGTTATTCTAATAGTGGATTAAGTATTTGAATATAGGTCAAGAATACTAAATGGAGTTGAAATTAAATGAGCCATAATTGCTAGTGAAGCAAGAACTAGTGAAAAGTGGTGAGTAAAGGTAAGTCATGTTAAAGGAATGAAATGCATTTATTCATTGTTTCTAATAGTATGGTGAGAATGTGAACATATGAATAAGATTATCAATAAAATGCTAAGGCAATTAGCTTCAAGTTTGCATATTTGGATGGAATTTTAGAAGGAGAGTGAAGTGGCCAATCAAGTCACTTATGAAGCATGCTAAAAGAAGTGAAGGAAACAAATAAGTGAGAGCCTATGAAGGAATAAGAGGAAAATAGTTTTCATGCACGAGAAACATGAAGAAGAGAAAAGAATTCTCATAATGGAGAACATAGCATGAAAGAATAATAATGGAGGAGAAAGGAAGTGCAAAATGAAATGCTTAGAGAATAAATAGGTACTCATTCAATATGAAATGGGAAACAAGAGGAAAGTGGTGAGAAAAGGTCAAATTTCAATTTGAGGCAAGTATGTAATGGATATGATCAATAAATGAAGAAAGTGAAGGAGAGAGTGAATGTTTGTTGTACATGAGGAAATACAAAGGCTTGAGGAGATATTTATGACAGGATATTCAAAGCAACAAGAGACAAGTCAAGAGAAAAAAGAGTGAACAATGGAAAAAATAAGAAGGAGAAAGAAAGAAGTCTTCAATACATACAAGCAAATAAAAGGAAAGACAGGATGGTAAGTCTAAGAAGAAAGAGACAAACAATGAAAATTAAAGATAGAAGTGAATCTACTTTAAACGATAATCAAATTGAATGTTTAACTTCTTAGTTGATTGGCATATAACACAAAATTATAAAGAGATAAGGTGTGTACATCTATTGATTCCCTTAATTTCTCTAAAACAATGTAAATGCTTCCCTTAATTTCTTAACAATTGTACCATGCAATGTTGCACCATAAGTAACATTATATTCATATAATTCAACATGAACTCTACCTCGCTTATTTCTATCAATGTTCGCATTAGTTGATATGCAACAGATGAGTGTTAGCTTTAAAAGAAAAAAAGTAATTACGTATTGCCCTTTTGTAGTTCACCTAGCATGGTTTTGCTTAATGGAATAGGTTTGCTTAACAATTGTACCATGTAGTGCTCCGGGACATGGTTTTTTAATTTTAAATCAAACATACATATCTAGAACTAATAAATGGTTATGAAAACATACATAGAAGGATATCATACATGCAATGAAATCGAATCAAACATATAGAAGTAATATCGTTATGAAAACCAACACACATGGATATATAAGAATCAAACAAAGTGTGCTCCAAATGCATGTCTCTGAAAATATGTAAGTTCATAACATGTGTACATCTCAAACTAAGTGTGTCATAATGTATATAGGACCACATGCGGTCGCAAAAGGCTATATATATACAATGGACTATATGAAGAAACATGTTCACTAGGACCAGATGGCCCATATATATATATATATATATATATATATATGTACATCCAGGTGGACTATGAATCTACTCATGAAACATCTTCCCTCTCTTCACCCTGCTAGAAGTAGCACGTCCACAACTGGGGATGTAGTGGAGGGAGATGCCACTACGGATTTCATCCGTGTGGTCCTAGGTGTCTCTAAGCATGCCTGCAACCTAACCTACACATTCATAAACAACAAGTTTTTAGCACCTAAAATTTTAAAATACATTCAAAATTTAGAAAGTTGTACAATTTAGTTAAAATGCATGTGAAATCTTACCACAATGTCATGATCCCTATCAATTTGTCATTGACACATCGCAAGGACAACAATAGACTCACGAGGGGTAAGCTACATACAAATAATTAATTTTCAAATTAAATATTTCACATACATACAAAATTTGATATTATAGATTTAAGTAATAAGAAATAATGAACCTCAAAATTTAACAAATTTGAAAAATTGTACCTCAGTTAGTGGATCTGCAGATGCTATGGCAGTATCTACAGCAGCCTCCACAGTCTGCATATATGGAGGAGTCTCTCTGGCAGTCATAAGCTATACAAAAAACATGTACAAATCAATATTAAAATCTACATGACTGTGCACCACATAATAGAGGTCCAAAGCATGTAATCCACGTGAACTTCCATAATTAGAAACAAAGTGTAAAGAGAAACTAACCTGCGTAAAACTCATGTGAGGCGTGCCAGTAGCCTTAGTTCCCAGAGCAGATGATGACCCGCCAGGCTCCTGTGTATAAAAGACAAACATATTAATATGTACAACATACACATGAAACATTATAATAATAATCTAGTGTAATCAAATGAAATTAAAAATGTAAGTTTGTACAACTTGAAACTTACGTTTGAAACACGCCTACAAACCAGTTGTAATAGCTAGCATGTCGACACCGGATGTTTCCTTCACTGACTCTTGCTATTTAAAATAAAATAAAAAATTAGTTTTTTACATGTATGTACATGACGTACAATCAAATACATATATATTAAAATCTCAAACATGTGAATTAAACTATTGATATATATATATATATATATATATATATATTATTTATATTTATTTGAAATTTACCTGTGAAAGACCAATATCAGTGGCACCAGTTCCAAAAACATCCCCCAACATCTCATCTATAGAAAAGAAATCATGTGAACCAGCAAATGATGTCTCACCCACAGTGCATACGGCACCACATGATCCACAGTGGTGTGGTGCGATAGAACTGGCGTCTCCACCAACATCACCAGATACAATCTGGTCACTATCTTTGGGTCGAGTGTCGGTGAGCTCCCTCGATGTATGCAGTGTGTCAATCTCCACAACCTCCTTCTTTGTAAAGGGATAAGCGAAGGCAAAGTGGGGTTTTGGGGCATGGGGTATCCTTGGTTGACTTATGCATGCACCAGGTCTACTTTGTGCAGAGCCACCTCCTCGACCAAAAAAGTCATAAAAGTCAAAATAATTCGGGACCTCATTAAGCACGAACTCGCAATATAATTTCTTCAAAAAATAAAGAGGAACCTCATTGTTTTTGCATGGTGGATAATCAAAAACCATCCACCATCGGTCCCAAAAATTGTTTTTGATTCGGTCATCGTGGCACCAATGGATTGGGAACCATTTGCAAGTAAGCTGCAGGGGGCATTAGTTCTCGGGTCAATAAATAATGCACAAATGAGGTCTTTTCCATTTTTTTGTCTTTTACGGCCACATGGGATAATTTATCTGCATACCACCGCCTACAATCACCTCTAAAGGTATTCCATCTATGTATTTGGTTGGTTGCGGAGTCGACTTCGCCAATCAATGTTTGTAATGTGTTGGCTAAAGTCATGTGGGATGGATTTGTGGCATGATTTTGTCTTATAGTCTAAATAAGGTTCTTAATGACAATTTTATTTTCTCGGATTCTTCCAATGATATTATCTTGTGTTCCTACTGGTTCAGTGGGGATAGAAGGAGCCACAGGAGGCGGATCTATGTTTGGAGGAGGGTTTTGAGGAATGTTCAGAGGGTTTTGAGGAATGTTTTGACGGTTTGCACGATTTCGAGCTTGCCGACCAACTGACAAAACAAGAAAATTGTATACATAAACAAACATTTCAAAAAACCCATGAAAATGCAAAAAAAAACCTAAAATGCAAAAAAATGATTAAAATCGGGGGCTTACCTCCTCGTCTTGGCGGCATGGTTGAATCTATCGTGATCCAGAAGTTCGATGAGCAATTTTGAGGTGGTATTCAAAGCTCGAGTGAAAAACATCTAGGAGAAATCGTGGTTTGAAATGAAAAATGGAGAAAATGAGGACTCGCAGGATTGCTTTTTTTTGTCTCAGAGTTCCGCGATCGTGGTTTTAGGTTCAGGGTTATTGTAGAATGTGAAATTAAGAACCGCGATCGTGGTATATAAACCACGATTGCGGTTCTTGAATTTCAGTTTTTATGTCCACGGAATTGTCCACCAACTTCGTGCACTTACCCATGTAATGTGTGAGAGTAGTAAAGGTAGATTCCCCTAAGAGCCTCGGTGGGACTAGAAAAAGGTACAATGCCAAGCATCATTGAAGCCTATGAAAATATGTAAGATATTTACATTCACTCTAAAATACCAAGTGAACTCACATGTGTGTATATAGAAAGAGAATGACATGTTGAGTATCTAACTAGCATGGTAAGAAAAGTGCATCATGTAAGTAGTATAAGAAATCAAGAGTAAGTGCAACAAAGATATGTAAATGTGGTTAATGAGTGTGATGAAATGGTATGCAATGTGTGAATGTGTGAAGGTGACAAGAGTAGTGTGCCCCGGTGGATGTGTATGAGGTGAGGTTCATTTATAAAAGACACCTCAACAATCAAGAATGAGCCATAGAACAAGAGTGTGTCATCGGGAAATGGTTTGAGAAATTTACTAGATAAATAGAGCATGAAGTGTAGAGCCAAAAAATTGAATGTGGTGAGGTTTATTTTAGAATTAAACCCATATCAATCGATTATGAACCGTGGAAATAGATTTTTTCATAGGGTAATGGTTTGATAATGTGTGATAAAAAGATAGATCATGAAGCATAGAGCATAATGAATGAATGTGGCGAGTTTCATTTCAAAATTAGACCCTCAATAGTCGATTATAAACCGTGGAACTAGAGTGTGGCATAGGGTGATGATGATACAATGTGTGTATCAAATGGTATGAGAGTGCTTAGTAAGATGAGACTTGAAGCGCGGAGCGTTAATGTAAGAGTAGACACTAGAGACAATTGATAGTGTTAGAGGGGGAGAAAGCATGATGCCCCCAAGTGGGTGAGTGATGGATATCTATGTGGTGATATGAGAAGGACCATGCCATGGTGGTGGATTTTGAAATTTTCTTGGCCATAAATGTAATAATTAACTTGTTGACAAAGAGAATTGGATGCGGAAGTGGAGTAGGTTGAGAGGGATCTTGAATGGTGGTAGCTTATTTGGGATTGATAACATTATAGATGACTTAATAGGAGGAGATAATGGGGTAAATATTTTTAAAGGTGGTTGCTTATTTGGAATTGGTAATGTTGTAGAGGACTTAAGAGGAGGAGGGGATGGACTGATTTTTAGAGGAGGTTGCTTAATTGGAGTTGGTAACGCGGTAGAAGACTTGAGAGGAGGAGGGGATGGACTGATTTTGAGAGGAGTTTTCTTAGTTGGAATGGGTTGGACAAGCGACTCTTGACTGACCAAAGGAGGAACATTAGTAACTATGGAATGATGCTCATTAGAGATGGAAGGACCGGATTTAGGATCCCATTGGGATTTAGAAATTGAAGATGAGCATGAAGCATAATGTTGTGCAAAAATGAGATAAAAATTTAATGCTCAAGGTGATTGATTCTTCATTTTAGAGCATAGCAATCACCGTCATGATGTCTATTAAGTCTATGGTAATTACAAAATGGGAGACCGATGTATTTTGCAAGTAATTAAGGAGGGTAGCGATGAGTATTTGGTAAGTTGATCAATTGGTGATTGAGGAACTCAAGAAGAATATCATGTTGCTTAACATTTGAATCAAACTTGAGAGGTGTGGGTAGCGGTACTACTTGAGGTTCACTGACATGAGCACATGTAGAAGACATAAGAGTAGGATTAGATGTAGAAGAAGAGATAGTGTGGGCTTGAGAAGCATCCTTGAGATGTTGGATTTCAGCTTTAAGAGATGTAATTGTTGTTTCCATAGCTTGAATTTTGTCTTAAAATAAACAATGTAAAGCTTGAATTGACTCTAAGATGGGTTGATTGGATGGAGGATTAGACCGATAGAGTCATCAGATAGATGATAAAAAATGGCACTTACTTGAGCGTGGTGTATCTGCGAGGGAGATACATAGTGTCTAAGGATTTAAGTAAGTCAAAATGAGATTAGAGGATTTTAGGAACCATGAAAGAAGAAAAATAAGGATCCAAGTGTATGATCACGAGTAGGGTTCACCAAATGATTTAATTTAATTTGAATTAATTAAATCTAATTATTGCAGAGTCACTTATTAAAATAAAGCATAAACTACAAAAAAATGACACAAGCAAACTAAGATGTAAATATGAAACCCTAAGCAAGAGATGAGATAAGAAGACTTAGATGATTTACGCTTGATCGGAATTGATATGGATTGGGAGAAGTGATGATCAGACTGGAAAGAGTGTTGTTATTATACACCTGTAAATTCTAAAATGAAGGAATGAGGTCAGACATGGGCGCCTGGACTAGGTCAAGGGTGCCTGGGCACTAGAGACCACTTTTGGGTGTTGATGACTACACAAGAGCTCAAGATCTACTTTTGGTGTGTCACAAGGTCTTCGCTATTATTCCCTATTGATCACATGATATTCACTACTTGATCACCAAATATACATGTAGCCTACAAAATATATGTTCACCTACACAAGCCTACAAACCACATCAAACCTAAAATGAAAGATGCAAAATGGGGAGTCGACTAACCGACAGTCACCCCGAGAGTGAACTTACGATTGAGTGTTACACTACATCTCAGACTCCATGTAGTTCTTTTGAGTTTGTGTAGAAATTGTTCCCTAGGATGCCCTTGTGCAAGTTGCACTTGATAGCGGGTTGTAGCTAAATGTAGCAATGTAAGTAGAATGTGTGGATGGAATAGAATTAACTTCCCCTTCCTATGTTATGTATGCAGAGTTATTGTAGCCCTTATCCCGTGAATGAATGTTAGATGGATGCTTTAGAGTGATTTATGTGCCGCTTCTATGCAAGCTTAGGTGATGATAGTAATGCTTAGTGCTTGGTCCTTAATTTTGAACATATAACTATGTATTTATATGATTCCCTTATTTAAATTTTGTAATTGACAATTGGAAGGCTGACCCATAAGTGAAAAAGATGCCCAAAAGATAAAAGAGACCCAAAAGGAGCTGATTAACTAAAATATGAAATTATATTTATTTGTCTAAGTTAATTTAAGCAAGTGTTGACAAGATTCTTCATTGTATTTTGAGATAGGCGTGGAGTTAAGGAGATAGTCACATGAAGCCGAGGAGATAACCGCAAGTAGTAGGAGGAAAGCCGTACGATAGTGACAAAGCCATAGAATATTGAAGAAATCCATGATACACCTGGAAGACGCCACGAGATACCGTAGGAAGCCGACAAAGAGCCCAGATTGAAGACAAATCAAAACAAAGACGAGATAGAAGGCGACAAAGGCGCAAATCAAAGGAATTGACTTTTGAATATTTTATATGAAAGATATTTATTGTAATTAATCTATTGTATATGAGGTGTGCCATAATAAATGTAGGTGAGCATCACCAAATATTTAGGAGAGAGTAAAGATAAATATTTGTATGAGAATGAATATTAAGATATGAATGAAAATTGATGGTTTGGAGCAAAGTTTGTTATGTGTTTTACATTCTTTTTGTTCACAAGTTAGAATAGTTTACTTTTCCCACATACATCACTAAAAATAGGTCAAACTTTCCTAAATCTCACACTGTTGTCGAGGTTTAGGGTCAACATTTGGTGTTTGAGCCCAAGTTCCTATTATTAGTCGGATGTCGGGAAAATATCACCACCAAGATATTGGAAACCAACATTGACAGAGATAGAGGATTGGTGGGAAAAATAAATTCATATCTTTGTGAAAGGAGAATCAAAAAGACTAAAGGCATCATACAAAGAAATAGAATTAGAAGTCTTTGGAGAATACAGAGAATATTTTTGGTCTTAGTTTCCACATTTGTTGTGGCCTTGCATATTAGCTCACACCAAGTAACAGAGTGGTCACGATTACACTTGAGAGAACCTTTTGAGTGGACTACAACAAAGTTAACCATACTTAATCACCTTGACGAGCCTTGGACTAGGGAAATTGATTACTGGTATGAGACTACCCTAGATTCATACATAATCACTTGGGCCATACAAGGTTGGACCAGTTTCAACTACAAGAAAGGTGAAGTTTTAAGTGGAGCAAGAGGTTGATTTTTTCAAATTAGTTCCATTCTTAATTAAGGTTTTGATGGTAGAAAAAGGCTTAATCAAAAGTGTGGAAAAGTTCCTTTAGGGGACAGAGACACCGTGGGATGTCATACGTGAAGGGGGAAAATCCAAGAGACATAACTTATCAAAATTAATGGGGTGTTGGTTGGGGTGGTAGAAATAGGATGACATGAGGAAAAGAAAAGATAGAAAATTAGATAGTTAGCAAAGAGAGGATTAAGAAAATTAAGGAAAGTTAGTAATTTAAAAAGAGTAACTAAAATGAGGAGGATGGAAGAGAGAGAAAGGATAGCCGCAGAGAAGGAGTTAAAGAAGAAGATAGAGAAACATAGAATAACAAGAGAGGAAAGAGTGAAGAAATTGAATGAGAGAAAAGAAAAATCAAATAAAGTTAAGAAAGTAGAGAAGAAAGAAACACCCACTTCGAGTGGAGGCCAGCAAGTGGCTAACCTAGAAATGGAGGTAGACACACAAAGTCTTACTATAATACCCATAATGAGTGGAGACCAACCTATTTTGGTTACCCCACGGAACCCCGTGGGTCAATATTCTATAGATAATCTGATTCAACAATTGATAACAAGGAAAGTTATTCTAATGAGAGATTTACAATAGTTAGTAGGAGGTTTAGAGCCAACTTTTAAGAAAGTGCTAGAAGCGAGAATGTTAGGAAGAAGAGGAAAGAAGAACATTGTTACTAAGTAAAGAAAATGGTGAAGAAGAAGGAGAAGTTATTGGAATGAAAGAATTAATTGAAGAATTTGGAGAGAAAATAAAAATAGTAGATGAGGAAAATGAAGAAAAAGATAATGTGGAGAAATGAGAGGGAGAAAAGATAGAGACAATAGAGGAGAAAGATGAGGAAGGAGATAAATTAGAAAAATAAGAAAAAGAGGAAGAAAACAAAATAAGAAGAGAAGGAGTGATGAGGGATTAGAAGAAAGTCATAGATTAATAAATAATAAAGATAGGAAGGTAGTTATGGAAAAGGATAGTTATGAAAAGTCACCAACTAAGGATGTGTCCCCCAACCACCACACGAACCCAAAGGAGATGATCCCCCGGATCACTCACCATTCTAGGTGTCGTTTGAAACACTAATTCGACAAATAGAAAAGGAGAAAGTTTGGAAGAAATATATCACCAATTGCAAGAAGAGAGTCAGAAGAGACAAGAGATTGTAAGAGAATTTAAAGAACTGTTAGGAGAATTATATTTTGATATTGAGCTATCTAGAGACAAAGGAAGGAAGAATAACTTGACAAAGGTTCAAAATCCATCAAAGAAGGTGAAACTAGTGAGACAACAACCAATTAGTTAGAATCATGTACATCCTCAAACAATTAAGATGGCACAAAAATTCAAATTCCCAGATTTGGCATAGACACAAATGATGTCGTAGAACATTTATTCATATTGGAGTGTCAATGGAAGATTAGAAATGTCACAGATACAACAATGTAAAATTACATGACTTTATAGGCACTCTGAGAGATGATGCACTATGATGGTATATGAAGACTAATGCTCAAGGAACTAAGGATTGGGATACTATTGAAAAATAATTTAGGAAAAACTTCCATTTTCCTGAAGCACCATCAGAAGGGGTGAGTAAGATGAGAGAACTAGTTCAAAGAGAAAATGAGATAGTCAAAGATTTCAGCTACAAATTCAAAACCATGATAAGGAAACTAGAAGAGCACCTCACAAATAAACAACATATTGAATGGTTCACTTCAAGACTCCTCCCTTACATCAGAGGAACGTTGGATGGACAACATTTCAATACACTCTCGGATGCAATCAAGATGGCTATTAGACTAGAGGCCCAACCATGGCGCAGAGAAGGAGAAACCTCACTAAAAATAGAATTAGAGAGAGTACAATTAGAGCTAACAAATTTGAAACTCCAACAATAAATTCATAGGAATGAATATCTAAGGAACAACTCGCCACCAAGAAATAGCAGTAGACCAAATATTTGGTGTGTAGTATGTTGTGGATAGGGTCACAGTAAGTCTGATTGTCCTTACCTAGAAAAATAAAAAAGAGTTGTAGTTGTTAGACAACATTCATCACAAAAAGCCTCTTCCAATAGCTCAGGAGAAAGAACATGGTGCAGCATTTGTAGATTATGGGACCAATAGACTCGTGGATTCGTGTCCTCTATTAGAAGTAGCTCCACCCACTAACCAATTAATGTACTTTGCATGGCTTGGTGTTCCTACAATCACTATCACCACACATTCACATGCCCCTCTATGAAGCACTTGAAGATCTAAAGGATTACAATGCTCAGAGAGTGATGGTAAAAGACAAAATACAACACCTCAACCTCCCCTTCAAAGCAGAACCAACACTTACATTGACTCGACCACCTTCCCGATAGGAAATAATTGGCCCTCAATATCCAAATTAACAAGGTGGAAAACCCCAATTCGTAGGCGGCTATCGGGAAATAACTACAATCCTAATTACCAAGGATACAACAATGGAGGATCTGCAGAGGTTACCAAGGAGGATATGAAAATTATCAAGGAGGAAGTGGATATCAAGGAAGAGAAGACCAAGGAGGTGGCTATTAAGATAGAAGACCCATGAATTGTTATAAGTGTGGACAAGATGGGCACTTAGCTAGAAATTTCACAGAGCTTGACCCTTGCGGTTTATGTCATGAAAGAGGGCATGATTCTTTTAGTTGTCCTAAATAAGCTCAATTCTATAGGAATGGAGGTACAAAATTAGAGGCCTTGGGAAGAGACGCACAAAAGAGTGTTCAAGCACATTCTAAGGATACCATGGGATGATGACACAATAGCAAAAGACAAGGAGAGAGCATCTAGCTCAAGGAGCAGCTAGAGAATGAGGATAAGAAGGAGGAAACAATGATGTTTTAGGTAGAAGCGTGATCTGAATATGTGCTTATGTTTGGGGCACTCGCATTTTTAGTGTCCATCTTCATGGTAGTAGAAACATGCGTTAGGTTTGTTTATATACACAAAAGGTTGAAGCTGAAAAAACCCTAAACCAAATAACTAAATTAACATGGCGAGTCATTGAGAGGTCCATTTCAATGCAAACTCTAGGATGGTTCGAAGACCTAAGAGTTTATCTGCTTTCTTTTACACTAAAGGATATTGCCCAAGTAAATTGCGAGCTCATGTAAAAAGGTCTAACAACTAAGTTAAGTAAGGGGAATTCAACTCGTTAGTGCGAGAATCATAGCACCCCCAAATGATTCGTCGGATCTACTTTTCTAGGGCATACTCACTTGGTGTGATTGCATAACATTGAACTTCCCCAAGGTGTGGGACCTTGCGAATGGGAAATCTCTCCAGAGAAGGATGGTTCCTCTTCCTAAACTACCTACCACAAGCTATTCCAGTGCAGGCAAGTTAATCTAATCCTAATCTAACCATTCCAAGGAACCAAGGAGAGAGAAAGAGGGAAAAAAATAGAGCCTACACTAAAACGGTGATACACCAAAGAAGGGAGCGATATATTCTGTTGAGGGACAAAAAAACAGAGAAAATGGAGATGAGGGAGGTCAGACAGAAGTGACACAGCCCAGATCTTCAAATTCACCATTAAAATCCATGAAACACAACATCCTACACCTGTAAATGTGAAATACATGCACAGAAAAACAAATTTGGAAGGGAGAGGCATGGGGAAACAACAAAATGATGCAAAGGGTTGAAGAACACCACAAAAACATGTTTTTATTGCTCTATAAGGTGCACAAACCATTACATTTCTGGAATAGAGTCACAAATACATTTTCCAAGTGTGGGAGAAGGTTCGCTGCTCAAAATGGCGTCAAGAAACAAATTTGATAGAGTTTCTCTATGCCCAGAATGTCTCTCCTTCTCAAACGAGAAGTTTTGCAATATATAGAAAGAATAAGAGAGAGGGAAGAGGGAAAAGTCAAATCCCAAAATCTATCTTTCAACCACTTTCAAAATGTGTTTTAATTCTTCCTTTGTTGATGGGCTCGATGCAAAAGCTCATAATTCCATGTATCTACTTCGCAAACCAAAGAAAATGACCCATACTTCATTAAATCTGGTGGTTAGAACTGGTTTTTGTCTTTTCCACGCCAAAACGTGTTTTGCAAATTTCTCCCAAAAATCTCTACCAAAATCAAAAATTGAAGACTCCATGATGAAGAGAATCTCAGATCTTTCCATTGGTACCAAGATTGTCAAAAATGGAGCTTTGGATCAAAAGATATGGCCTTCTGCATTTTTTCCTTACGTTTCCTGCAAATTTGGCTTCGGGTGAATTTTGAACTTTCTCCCGCAAATCCACTGATGACGTGGCATCCATTGGGGTCGGCAGAGGCAGGGGCTTCCTTTTTCCATTTTACATTTTTTGACAAAAAGTCAAAAAATCCAATTTACCTCCGAAGTCCTGCATCCCCGCATTAGCTTTTTGATGGGGCCACGGGTCGCATTTTGATTTTATGCCTTTTGGAAGAAAAGACAAATTTTCACTTTTTCCTCCGATGCCCGCCTTGATTTGAGTTCCTTTGGAAAAAAACTCTCCCAAGCTCCGCAAGTCCGCCTTGGGAAAATTTTCCCTTCTAACTCCGTCGAGCCATAACTCAAAAAATACAAGGAGTTAGAAAGAGTTCTTTACCTTTCTGGAAAGGGGAAGAAATTCTCTATCTGATGGAGCATTTTCCAGAAACCTTTGAATGCTTTAAATGTCTGAAATCTGGACTAAAGCACAAAAGGTAGTAAGTTAACCCAAAAATAAGGGGAGCTTATTTTGGTTAACACAACCCACATGGGATATTGTGATCAGGATGACCCTTTAGGGTGAAATTTGAGTTTCTAACCCTAAAGAAAACAAACCTAGCCACAAATACCCCATGTGTTGTATTGGATGGTTTCTGGAAAAAATAAGATGAGGAAAAGATAATAGAGACATATTCTGTACATAAACCCCTTACACAGTCAATTTTCCACCCTCTATTTTTTCCCAAACTTGTTACGTCCATTTGTAGAATTCGCTCTCGGGAGGAATACCTCTAAGGAAAGAAAGAACAACTATACATTGGGAAATGTCTGCACAAATTTTAGCAAACTCATCTGGAAAATGAAATTCAAAATCCTTACCTTTGGGATGAAGGTCGTTGTTATTGCATGTTGTGGCATTCGTTGCTTTAGAGGTGGGTCACCTTCTTGTGGTAGATTTTCAACAGAGGGATGAACATCCACATCCATTTTTGTACACTCAAACAACAATCGATGTAGAGTCTATTCACTAAAAAAAGTGACATAGGACATTTTTTTGTTTTTCCTCTTACATTTCATCTTTGTCCACGTTAAAAACATTTTATTTCTTAAAGTTAACTAGCAATCACATGTGGAATGTACGATGGAAATGCCGAAGGGATTTTTCAAAGGAGTCAAATTGGAGGGAGAGAAACAACTGGGAGAGGAACATGGGTGAAGAAAGAGGTGTTTGAGGATGGATAAGTGTGAGGGTGGGAAAAATGGAACGAGGAAACAATGTGAAACTCAACCCTCCTACAATTAGGTAAATGTGCTCAACTTCATACATGAGATTTCACTCGAACTAAATACATGAGTTTAAAAGGTCCAAATTAAAAACTATGAGAATTGAAATAGGTTTCTAGTTAAAAACTCAACGATGGTGTTTTGTTTTTGTAGCACTTTGAAACCATTTTTGTAGTTGCAAGTGAAGCAAATGTAAGAAACAACTAATGTACAAAAAATCATCAATAATTGAGCTCGTACATCGAATGGCCATATGAGTGAGAAGTAGAAAATATATGTCAATCGAGGTCAAAAAGTCAAGGTTTTTTATCGTACGACATTATTTTTTTGAGATACTTGACGAGGACATGAATGGAAAGTTGGAAATGAACATGTGGGAAGTAATTAATTGTGGATGCAACATGATAAAGAAAAGAAACAACATAAAATAACTTTAAATGGAAAGTTGAAACCCATATGTTCATTTGCAAGACGTAACAAAGAGATGATGGTTAAGATTTACATAAGAAATGATGGTGGCGATTAGATAAAGAGTTGATGACATGTGTCGGGGTGTGTTTGGTGGCAAAAATATAGTGACTATCATAAAATCCCGTGATTTCACTCGAAATATGAGACTACCCCATGTTAAAAAAATTCATACTTTTAAAATAATGGGTTGTTTTGTGTTTTTATTGCCAGAAAATGTTTGTATTGCATCAAGATATTCCCAGAGAGTCATATAAGCCAATTTCAACAAATACCCAGATGCCCAAACTCGTTATATTTTGTGTCATTGGGGTTTACTGCATGGAAATTTTTATTTAATTATTTTAAGCCCCGTTTGAGGTAAATTGTGCTCCGGTTTAACCCTGTTGAGGTTTTACATGTCAATATTCCCATATACCAATAGGGTTTTCACCAGAATGGATCCTAGGCTTTATTCGTGACTTCGGCGCGTTTTCATTTTTATTATTTTTTGCGTGTGTTTTTTCTCTATGAAATTCCCCTAGGTCAATTATTTCACAGATAGATCTGTTTTCTTACCTAGAAGGAATTTGCCACAGGAAGTCAGATTCTCTCTAAAAAGACGAAGTCATGCACAAAAAGCCTCTCCCAGGCAAGTCACATTTTTGGGAATGGATGGATTTAAGCTGCAATGGGATTTTTGGTAGCAGCAGGTAGGTGGGAATTTTGTACCTGCTTGGCAGGGTACTTTTTCCCATGGAAGCAAAGTCACTTAAGTCATGATGGAAAAATTAGAGGCAGTAGGCAGGCGGGAATTTCTTATCTGCCTTGCAGGGTGAAAATTCTCATTATAAAATAAAAGAAAATCACTTAAGGCATTGATGGGAATTTCTTACCTGCCTTGCAGGGTAAAAAATCTCATTATGGAAGTCAAACAACTTAAGTGGATCATGGGATTTTTGGAGCTGCGGTGCAGGGTGAATAATCCCATTAGAAATTGACTTTTAAAAATAGAAATCAGCCATGTCAAAAAGTGCGACCCCTTTTGGAATAGAAGAATAACTTTAATTGCATTTATTAATTGTTTCTATTCCTAATTTTGGCACCCAAGCATGAGGAAAAGTCAATGCATGATGAAAGGATAAAGAAGATTGGAAATAGAAAGCTAAAATTAAATAAATTTAATTTATTTAATGCAACCCTATATCATGCAAAAAAGTGCGACCCACCTAGAGGAGAAATAATACTTTTTAAAGTATTTATTGATGGAATTAATTCTTATTTTTGGCGCATGAGGTCAAAGCATAGTGTGAAGTCAATGTAGACTGGAAGTAGAAAGCTAAAATTAAATAAATTTAATTTATTTAATGCAGCCATGAGCATGCACAAAATAGGCACCCAAGTTTAAAGAGAAAAGCATGATTTTTAATTAATTAATTGTTGGAAATAGGAAGGGCAATTATTAATTATAGAATGATCAAGGTTATATAAGCATGGGCTGCCATATTAATGGAGTTATTAATTCTTTAGCAAAGAAGTGCAGCCCAGGCAATTTTGGCGCCCAAAGAAGGAGGAATTTTGCTTAGAAAAAGTGTTTTCACTTTGTAGGAAGCTTCAAAGTTTGGCACCTAGGTTTGAAGGAGCTTGATTTAAGTCTGATTAATTGTCTCGCATATTATTACATGTGCCCAGGTGAAGTTACAAATATTTATTCTTGCTTTGCATGTAAGAAAATCCTCAAATTTTAGGGCAGCGGGCTTTATATGCAAATTTTTATGATAAAAATCAAGTGTTTATGCTATGGAATTCATCTTTGTCTGAATTAATTGCAGGTATTTATTACAGGTGCTCATATAAGTGAAAGAGAGTGCAAATCAATGTCAGCCACATTGAATATATCCTCCGAATCTGAAGAAGTTCCCAGATCTGCACCAATTGTAAAGAATTCGGCTAAATAAAAAGAAAAAGAATTGCTCAGACAAAGATTGCTCAAGCCATGGCAAAGAGGGATGAACGAGAGAGCTCAGCGAGAATCATGCATTACTTCCAGATTTGCTGACACCAGGGACATAGATTCAAATCTCATAATTACAAAAGCTTTCGGCAAAAATTCATCCTCTTGTTTCTGATGCAGCCCATGTAGAAGTCAGTGCGTGGAAAATTCCTTCCAGGATCTTGTGCATGTGCTCCCAATCTTCCAGTTGAAGCCTTCATTGAATTTGCATTCACCCAGAGTGCTTTTTAGAATTTTTACTTGCTCATATGAAATTAAAAATGAAAATGATGAGTTATTTACGGAAAACATTGCACTGATGCATGTACTGGAGAAGAACTACAAAAGCTTCAAGGATGAGAAGGAAGACAAGTCAAAGGCAATACCCGTAAGCAAATCACAATCACTCGCCGAGATCCAACCAATTCTAGATATGGCTGCTTCCATATCCATTTTGGTGAGAATCAAAGGAAAAAGAATCAGCTGCATGCAAAATATGAAAAAGGACAAGACTGCAGCTTTCCTCTTTCTTCTTCTTTCTCTTATTTCCTCCGACAAAGTAATTGAGCGATCAATTAAATTATAAAACCTAAGTGATTGGTTTAAAAGCCATTACTTGAAGAAGTCAACTACTTAGAAATAGGTGGCAGACATGTAAAATAGAAGGTTCTATCTTCAGTTGTAAATCATGCATGTCATGCAAAGAGGAATTCCATGAGGGAGATTGCTAGTTGTTTCCTTTACAACTTCCACATGTGCCAATTCACTAAAAGCTTCCTATTTGTAATTTCCCCTCTACATGCTATAAGTAGAGGAAGAACCTACGGGTTAAATCATCGAATTTGTAAGCAACATTCTTGTGTTCCAGACTTTGTGCTAAAACCCCTGATAGCTATTTGAAGCAAAGGAATATAAAGGAGCAGATTTCCAGAGAACTTTGTGTCACGGTGCATTTTGTTTCTAAATTTTTGTCTTAGATCTACTTATAAACTTTGTGTTATTTTAGATCTAGATTTGAAAGTTACCTTTGCTTATAATTTTGTGTTAATATCTATTGGTTCTGTCTATGTGCATGCAATCAACTCTGTAATCTATTGATTGTGTTGCACATTCTCCCATCTTTCTTTCCTACGTTTTTATTATTTTCTTCTTCATTAAATATTTCCTTTCTTTAAAAGTTGCTTACTTGCTGCAAAACTATACAACTATGGTTCATGAGATACATGGTTAAAGTAATACCCTAAAATAGATACTAGCATATTTAATTGACAAATCTTACACAGGAGCCTCACCGGTAAATGAGGGAGATTTATCTCATGACTGCCTAGGTTTTCAACTATGTAGAAAATCTAGCCAACAAGGGGTTCTTGTAATTTATTTTCACGGTCAATGGTTTCAAGTGGACAATGTTTAATTTATTAGATAAGGAAAAGACGTGAATAAAATTTTGGAAATAAAATGGTGGGAACTAAATACATGCATGTCCCACACTACAACTTAGAATGTTCCTACCCAAATATTGTCTATTTTTGTGCTCTGCTTTATTGTCTCAAACTCACATGCATAATTAAGATGAGTGCAATTGGTGCTTTAAGGGACCAAAAAGAGGAGAGGCCTTAATTGAGTGGATTTAATAGAAAATTTTGATTTTATTTATCAATCAAGCTTGAAATATAATAGAAGAAATATATTATTTTTATGCTAAATTAATTCTTTGGTTTTCTATGTAATGCTCTTATAATTCCTATCATTGGTATCGAGTAGTAATGGAATCCTCGAAGATTTGCGAGGACGGTAGTACCATGTTTTGTCCCTGTGTATGGTGCACTTATTATATGAGAGTATTAGTTCATATTTTTTTAGTTTAGAGAAGCATAGACAGTAGAAGCGTGGGTGTGAGATTCATATATTTTTCCTGTGTGATTGTCTTGAATATCACATGAATTGAAACTATGTTTGGCTCTCTTGATTCATGTGAAAGGAGGATGTAAGTTCAGAAGATGTTGACAAGGTATGGTGGAAGAATATGCATATCAAAAGGAGCGTCCACCTTTTATAATCCTATAGACTCGAAGATGTGGCAATACAATTTGGATGTTGTAATTTTCCATAGTGTACAATAATCTCTTCTATAAATCTCGGTTTATAATCAAACAAAGTGTTGTCCATGATCTGTGTTGATCGCTCATGCAATTTTCGACATATCCCGAAGTTATTCTCCTAGAAATCTCAAAGCATTTAGACTACATTCACTTGTTGTGGAAGCTTCCTCAAAAATTTTGCAATAGTTAACCATCTTCAAACACATGTAAAAATGTGGATCTGGAAAACTTTGTTTAATTTTTACGGTGATCGCCAATGATTCTGGACCTGAAACACAATCACCAGTGATTACGAAAAATTGCCAACGATTTTGCTAAATCGCCAACGATTCCTTATAAATCGCCAATGATTCTCTACACCACTGGAAATATCTTGAAACCAGATTTCCGACGCATTTTACGGTTTGCAAAATGGAGCTATGGTTCTCAAGTTATCATCAAAACATCAGAGGTTGTTTTTTATCGTATTCATAGCCTTTTCATCATGTAAATTAACAATATTTGCATCATGATCCTCAAAGATAAATTAGGCTGATTTAGCAAGCATGACATTAGAGGTGGAGGAAATGGAGGATGGAGGACAAACAACATCCTCTCGTCAGTCACCTATGACGGGGCTGCATCACTAGTTTGGTGACATGTGTGTGTTTCTTTTTTGTTTTCAGCATGGTGTGTTGATTTCATATTTCTTTGTGTTGTGTTATGGAAACTTCACATTGGGGGGGAAATGACACATTGTTTTATTTTTTGTGGGTGAATAAATTTATGCACTATCATGGATTCTAATATGTAATCTCTGAAGAGAAACAATGATGAGAGCAAGCAATGTACTGCAACATCATGATATTGTGGTTATTAGTAATCCATTGGAAAAACTATCTATAGTTGTGGTTGTTAGTAATCCACTAGGAAAACTATCTTTGGTGTGGTTATTGGTAAACCACTTGGAAAACCATCCAAAGGTTGTTGGTATTGTCCTAGAAACCATCCAGATCATGATCAAGCTATGAAGCGCCACCTTGTAGTACAAGACATGTTTTCCCCATGTTTGCATTAAGAGGGGGATGTTAGGAAAACATATCTCTAGTGCTCACATCAATAAGCTATATATGTTGGTGAATGTAAATGTAATATTGTAATATTACATTATACTTATAAATGTAAAAGGTAGTGGTAATATATTATTATTATATTAACAATAATATATATATGGTTTGGAGTTGTTATAAACAACTCATGTAATTAGAGTTGAGTATTGTTATGTAAGTAACAAACCCAACCAAATAGGATTTGGTGGAGATAATCTCTCCTTGAATATAGGAGCAGACTCTCCTATATATTGTAGATGTAATCTTGGGTGAATTCAATTGAAATATAATAGAAGAAATATATTATTTTTATGCTAAAATAATTCTATAGTTTTTCGTGTAATGCTCTTATAATTCTTATCAAAGTGTGCCCATTATTGATGTCAAGGAAATGTGAGATTAAAGGGGCCAAAATAAAAATGGTGAGAATTCAATGGGCGCAAGTCGAAACCCAATCATCAGTGTTTGCTTCTTGCGGTGCTCTGCAAACACGCTTTTAGTTTTAAGCTCGAGTAATTAAAATAACAAGTGATGCAAGACACAATCATTGATAATTGAGCCCCTCATAGGAATGGACATATGAACAAAAGGAAGATTTTATCGTCGATTGAGGTTTGTTATTTTTTTATTTTACTTTTTTATGGTGTCAATTTTTTGGTTGCATCACATTTAATTTTCTAGATAAGGTGAAGACATGGATGGAAAGTCGGAAATAAAAATGTGGGAATTAAAACCTTGCATATCATGCACCTATTCCAAATATCAAATTTTTCCTAGCCAAAGGAAATATACTACATTTTCTCCATTGTATTGTCTCGATCTCGCTCCATGTCCCAAGCAAGGCCTCATCATTACTATGATGTAGCTCACCACAAAGCTCGCCTCTAATGGAATATACATTACATTCATGCTTGTTAAGTCATGGAAAAAATCTATTATAGAGGCCTAAGATAATGCTTTCATTTGCGCTCAAGGTCCTAGCCTCCTGATTCGACTGGAGATCATACCAGATTGAGTGGCGAAGACCTAAAAAAGGTGGCTAATATGGTGTGCTTGTTTCAGTCACCACCCAACATGGAAGCTCATGTGGGTGAGATAATAAGCGATTTTAATTGTCTAAAGCCCCCATTACATGCATGGTTTTAATCTTTAAAACCCAAGTTTTTCAAGTGGGTGGCACCATAGGAAAAAATATGGGCACCATCAAGTTTTAAAGATTCATGTATGTAGATGGGCCACATAGTCGTTTGTGATAAAATTTGTACGTCAATAGCCAAACAAACACAATCATGAATGAAATGTTGGAAATCAAAAGGTGTGAATTAAATATTTGCATGTCCCACACCCATTCCATGGATCATATTATTCTTACCCAAATAATATATGTTATTTGTGCTCTATTTAAGCATTTTAATGTCAAAAAGAGGGGAAAATGGGGAAATCTAAAAGGTGACAATTTTTAATTCAATAGATAGAGACACAAACATGAATGGAATGTTGGAAATCAAAATGTGTGAATTAAATACCTACATGTCCCACACCCATTCCATGGATCATATTATTCTTACCCAAATAATATATGCTTATTTGTGCTCTATTTAAGCATTTCAATGTTAAAAAGAGGGGGAAAATGGGGAAATCGAAAAGTTTTGGGGTTTGAAATGTAACTCGAAGGCTTGTGTCTTATAGCATTTTGTAGCCTCCATATCGAGTTGTAAGCTCAAGTAATTGTAGGAAAATAGGTTGTGTGCGAACAACCATCGATAATTGAGGCCTTCAAGCGATTGGATATAATAGTGAAAGGTAGATTTTATTCATCAATCAAGCTTGTTATTTTTTGTTTCATAACACTAAGGCTTATGATTGGAAAGCATTTAATTTGATAGGTAAGACGTATACATGAATGGAATGTTGGAAATTTAAAGGTGGGAATCAAATACTCGCATGTCCCGCACCTATTCGACAAAGTAGATTGTTCCTACACAAATAATATCTGTCACATGTGCTTCACCTAGTCATCTTAACCTCGTGTTTTATTCACGTCGGTCAATGCAAGATTAAGCGGGTCAAAATAAAAATTATGAGAATTCAACCGATGCTAAGTCCGAAACCCAACCATAGTGCTTGCTTCTTGTAGTACTTTGCAAGCATGATTTTTATTTTAAGCTTGAGTAATTGTAAAATAGCAAGTGATGCAAGACACAATCATTGATAATTGAGCCCCTCCGATAAATATAAATATGAACAAAAGAAAGATTTTATTTGTCAATTGAGGTTTGCTTATTTATGTATTTTACTTTTTTATGGTGTCAATTTTTTTGGTTGCATCACATTTAATTTGTTAGATAAGGTGAAGAAAAACATCCGAAGGCAAGAAAAACCACTTTAGAAGTTAAAAAAGCACAATAAGTGAGAAGATCATTGCTTTGCGATTGAAGGCAAAGTCTATAATGTAATTGAATGGGTGGATAAGCATCCAGGCCACGAGCTCATTATTTTAAACCTCGCAGGTGGGATATAAGAGATATATTCATTACATATCATCCACCCTCCGCATGGAAATATTTACAAGCGTATTTTATTGGATATCTCAACGAAAAAGATGTTTTGGAGTCGACAAAGGATCATTGTCTTCTACACTCAAAGTTGCACAAAACATTATGTTCAAATTCATTTTGACCATGTATTAAAAAATTACATTTTGAATAATCGCAATGTTCTCGCTTTGCATTTGCGGAGTGGTTTTCTACACCAACATTTTGTTAATATGATTTTAGCGAGTTTTTTGGGCCTGGCGTGGATGCAAAGTGGTTTCATCGAAACTGAAAATCATGATACGGTTGCACGAAGACGGACCACATAAACATCTAGGATTAAATTTGTACTTGAACATCCACACAACCTATGTTGTTGCACCTTATGATTTGTGATGATATGGATTGCATAGTGGTTGTCGAACCAACCCCTTATCATCCCCTATATATGATTTGGAGTACGCCTTTGGTGTAAATATTAACCCTATTATAAAGGCGTTGCCATATCTCCGTCCATCGGTGGGAATCTCTCGACAATGGGATGGATGAATGAAATATCTCAATCACCTTTCCTCTTAGAAGCAATGAAAATAGGGAAGGCTACAATTTCCTCATCCGAAGCTCCTCATTTTTCTCATTTCCCCCTTATCTCATTTTCTCATCTCTTTTAGATCTCCTTCTACTTTATTTCTTTCTTTCTTTTTCTTTGACAATACACTAACGACTTGTTCCACACATCCCATGTTACCCAACAACACCCAAACTTGGTTGAGAAATTATCCTCCAACAACGAGGCCCACTTTGTATATGGATTGTTTCTTTGTTGAACATGCCAAAGTATATCAACCTCCCTACCCAAAACTCTACAAATATTTTCCACCTCTCTTATACTTGTCTTTATAGTAGTTGTTCTACTAGTTTAGTGGAATAACATAACACAATAGTTTTTTTGTTTTTACGTATTTCAAATTTATACTATTTATACACAGGCTCCTTAAATAATGAATAATTTTATGTTGAGCCTCCATAAAATCCATCTTCACAAAGTATCACGCGAGGATGCAAAAGATTAGAGTGTGACACCATCAAATAAGCACAATAGTTAGACGAGATCCTACTTGAAATGAAAACTTTTCTCGAATTTCATTTCCATTGTGGTAGGAATTATTTCACCCACCATAACCATCCTCCTCTTGGCAAAGGGCGGTAGCTAAATGCCAAGCAAGAATGCCCTCCTTTGGCTCCGGTTGAGAAGTCCAACACAAGTCTTCTCGTTACGTAAACAAATACTCCTCAAGCATGAAAATTCTATCTCTACACTTTGCAATATCACAAGGAGGGCATTTCTACTTAAGACTATAAAAAATGAATCCTTTGAAGTCCTTTTCTATAAGCTTTGCACTTATATGCTTACATTTGAGGTATCATACCAAAAATAAAATCCCGTACACAATTTTCACATTTTCTAGCCATCCTCCATATCCGTGGTCACATATGCTCGCATAAACTCTAGTTAGATGGGTATGGACAAAATAGATGTAACCTTACATCAATTACCACAAAAAAGCTGTCATCGCCCATTTTTTTGCATGTGTCAACCACTTGCACCATTTGATTTGCGATGATACAAACTATACGATGGTTGTCGAGCTAAGCGCTTGCCCTACCCTATATATGATTTGAGTACGCCTTTGGCATAGTAAATATATGAAACATATATTAAATACATGATAGTTAACTTATAGAAGAAATGTGAAATACTAACATGACACCATTTAATTACCACATAAATGCCAAGTTATATGTATTGATTCCTCTCCCTTATCTCATTTTACATAATCACAAATTAAATACATGTATCTATAATGAACTCATTAAATTAAGAAAAAACATCAAAGGGAACGATTACATGCCAAATGAATGCACACATATCATAGTATAAATATTGAGGCTAGGAATAGATGCAAATATAACAAATAATGTTTTAGAGTCCATATGATTATGTATACAAATGGTGGTATGTTTTTCAAATATTTAGAAATTGAGATGCCATGAAAATATGAAAACCCACAATACAACGAAAGTAAACAAAAAAACCAAATGTAATGACCCTACTTAAACACACCATAAATAGTCAGACTTTACATATTAATACACATTAATATGCCAAATTAAATAGTCATATTTATTCCTTCTATAAACTAAATCTAGACAACTCCATACGGCTGCCATTGGAGGCTAACTAGAGTAACCCAAATGAATAAGTTGCAGATCGTGAGTTCAAGTCTCATGGGCACTTGGATTTGCCTTTGGAGCTCTTTCTATCTCTATAACAAGGGCACTCATCCCTGTTACCATAATGTCTATTGGGCATGATTTTGCACACCATACATCAATCGTTGCAGTATTCCAATAGCGATTTAGGTGAGCTTGAACATTCTCGCACCTCACCTTACATTTATCACCACATTATGTAAACAAAAACAAAAACAAAAATATAGTCAAAATAAAAGGCTTCACAGCGTACCAAAAAAAAACAGATGGCCAAACATACCTTTGGGTGCAAGTTGTGGAAAGGCAGCCACATGGGCTCTCTTACATACACCATTTATTCACTGACCTGAGTGGAGGAAGATAAAAATATATATTAGTAAAATCATGGATTCATGGGTAGAAAGAAGTACAAAAAAATGATGCGAAACAAACGAATTGAAACAATAAGCAAAAGATAACAACATACATGCGCATAATGGTCTCCTTGTCTCCATTGATTTCCCCTTTATCTACTCTCTGTAAATGTATTGTCTTTGAAGGATTTGTAGTCATTTTATTATTATTTATTGAATCCATTTGTGCATAGGTATGGTGAAGAATCATGACATGCCGAAGTTATGTGGAAGACACAAATTTAGGAATAAGAGTAAACATTTATAGATCTGACAAATGATGGAGAGTTGGAGTGGGTGGATAGATAACTACCATGCATAAATGCATAGAAAATTGGATGACATGTTGGAATTATGGAAAGTGGCCACAAAACCAACCACCAATGCATTGAAATTTGAGGCGGGAGTAAATGAAAACACATGCATATCCACCCATTAAAAGAATATCTCCTGTTTTCCTTTATTTTTCCAGCCACATACCATTCACCTATATCGTCCGATCTTTGATGCAAAAGAATAGTGCACCGTCGATTTGTGACGATAGGGACAATACGGGGTTGTCGGGAATGAACTCCTGACCTCCCTTATATATGAAAGCCCGAGAATAAGAGAAAAATTGCAAGATCAGGAGATTGTAACAGCAAACTAGGCTCTTGTAGAAGACAACAAAGTTTTAAAGGAGCAAGTGGCAATGCTTCAAGAGGCCTTACAAATAGGAAAACATGAATGGAAAAAAATGAAAAATGATAATGAAAGGGTGAAAACAACTTGGCAAGACATGTTAGCATCAACAAAACCGGGTATGTGTGTAACAAACTTAAAAACAACAGAAATAAGAACTCAGAAGGATCAAGGAACAAACTCTCAAGGCTTTGTGGTTGAGGAATGTGCTAAAGATATAAATGCAAACAAAACCAAGTCATGGTCTCATGTTGTTAAGGGACCATCGAATAAGGACAGTGAGGTAGGTGCAAATTTGGGCAGAATGCAAGAAAGCGAACATAGAGAAAGGCAGGAGAGGATAAAAATCTAATTATCAAAGGGGTAAAAGAGTATGGAAAAAATGAAAACACATTTGTTTTGGCAAGTGAATTTTTAAGAGACAAACTACAATGGCAAGGGCCGATCATGCAAGCAAGGAGAATTGGAAAGGTAGATGAAGAAAGGGCTAGACCTATCAAAGTTGTCATGAGGAGATTAGAAGACAAGTACCAACTTTTGAGTAAGAAGGGACTCTTGAGGGGGTCAAATTTCTTTTTAGATGATGATTTAACTTCAATACAATTGGAGGATAGAAGGAAATAATTAACTAAAGTAAGAGCAACAAGAGACGAAGGTAAAAGAGCATGGTTATACAACGGAAAAGTCATTATTAACAAGATAATGTCACAATATTCTTCGCAAATGGATGATGACAACAAGAGAGAACAATGAAATTGATGTCAACGAGGAATGAGTTAGGCCAATCATGGATGCAAAGTTGTGAGAACCATGCTTCGAGCTCTCAACACCAAAATAAATAGGAATCAGGGCCCTCCCAGGTATTGTTAAAACTTGCATGTTGGAATTGTAGAGGTTATCCTTGGAGAAGGGGACTTGGGTTAGGGCTTGTAGTAGAAGGGAGAGACGTAATTTGTCTCATGGAAACTCATGAACATGATGGTTGCAAGACTCCTTCTTTTGAAGGTTATAGGAAGTTTGCAGTTTGGAATGAGGTAGCTAGCAATGGGAAAGGTTTTGGAGGTATAATGGTTTTAGTTAGAGAAGTGGAGGGTAGAAAGATTCAACAAGTAAGAGAGGACACAAACAAGCAAGTTCATTTGGTTTAGAATATCGAAAATGGAGTAACATTAGAATAACAACTTGTTACTTTGCACCTCAGGTCTCAAAAACATACAAAAAGGTGGGCTAGATGGGAAAGATCCTTATGCAGCCCTAAAGAAAGATATTTCAAAGTTTTCACAACAAGGGGAAGTTCTTCTTTTAGGTGATTTCAATGCGAGGACTACAAATGAGCAAGCTAACACTTGGAGTAGTAAGGAGAACCATAATCCGCTATGGCTCATGGAAGAAGATAATCAACAGTGGGCAAGATGGTCGGAAGACAACAGGGACATTAATCATTTTGGCAAAGAATTATTAACTCTTTGTGGCATGTTTGATTTGATTATTTGCAATGGTATGGAAAGATGGCATAAATCTAGAAATTTTACTTGTAAAACTTACAATGGGGCAAGTGTTGTTGATTATGCAATTTGCTCACAAAGTTTAATCGACAGGATAAAAGAAGTGGAGATTGATGATTCTATCAGGGACCTAAAGTCGGATCATAATCTAATTTCCATAGTGGTAGATTGGTTGAGCAAGAATCAACTCACAAGGAAAGAACAATCTCAACATCTTAGAAAAGGAAGGATTCTTGTAACACAAGAAAATTGTGATATCTTCAAAGTGGCATTGAGTCGCTTAATGCAAGAGGGGAAAGCAAGATCACAAGGCCTTAAAAGCTTATGAGTTAACAAACATAATTAAGAAGGCCCTTACAAGTTGTAAAAGAACAAAAAAATAAGAAACAAACAAATTGTTTTCGGTAAATAGATGGTTTGATGAGGATTGTAAAGCGGCAAGGAGAGCTATTAAAGAAACAGGAAAAGAGAAGTTGAACACAAAGTTGTACAAACAATCATAAAAGAAAAAAAGATGAGTTCATGACCATAAGGAGGGAAGAGCTTATACACTTAGGGAAACATAACCCAAAAGCATTTTGGAAGGAGCTTCAATCAAAGAAAAAAACATATAGATGACAACAATATCACAACCAATCAAGTGGTTTGAGTTTGCAAAACAACTTTATGAGCAGGATCCAAGAAGTTGAAGGCCCCCTTTGGTCAACACGACAACAAAGCTTTTTACTATGCAAGAAGTTGAAGAGGGTATTATGAAATTGGGGGTTGGAAAAGCCAAAGACTTGGATGAGTTTCAAGGTAGAATATTTAAAATGGGGGAAAGAATTTCTCACTCCTCACATTGTCAACATATTCAACAACATCATTCAATAGGGTTTTCCTAGAGATTGGACTACTAGTCTTGTGATACCTCTTTTAAGAGTGGAGATGTTAACAATCCTTCTAATTATAGAACCATCATGATCAACCCATTAGTTTGCAAAGTTGTTTGGTAGCATGGTGGAATGCAAGAATCAACAAGTGGGTAGAAGAAAAAGGTAAGAGAGCAAAAGGGCAAAGCAGGGTTTAGACCTAAGTATTCAACAATAGATCATGGTATCACTTTGAGGCACATTATTGAAAAAGTTTGGAATGATAAAGAGGAAGCTTATTGTTGTTTTGTTGACTTCAAGAAGGCTTTTGACATAGTTCTAGAACAAGCTATGGGATAGAATGAAGGAGCTTGGTATTCCAATGCATCACAAAGCAACTATTCATAGACTTTATGAAAAGGTACAAGTCAAAATTAGAACTCAAACTGGTATCTCAAAAGTTTCAAGAGTGATATTGGGGTTAAACAAGGATGCCCATTATCACCTACTTTATTTGGCCTATATATCGACAAACTTGAGGAATGGTTAAATATGCAAAGTGAAGATGGTGTTTGCTTAGAGAGTATGTTGTAAGACTTCTCCTTTATGTTGATGATCTTATCTTGATTGCTAGGTCCGCTCAAGGCCTTCAAAAGCATTTATGTGCACTTGAGCACTTTTGCAAAGAAGTGGGGATGCAAGTCAACACCAATAAGACCAAGATTATGATCTTCTCCAATAGAAAGAAAAGAACTCAATATGATTTCTATTTCGATGGAAACATTTTAGAGGAAGTAACGAAGTATAAATATCTTGGGTTTGACTTTAATAACAAGCTCAGTTGGGAGATTTGTAGCAAAAAGAGAACTTTAGGGGGTGGAGAGCTTTTTATGCTTTCCAAAACAAATGCAGAGAGGTAGAATTATGGGATTGGAAAACTATGCAAACTTTGTTTGGGCTTTTAGTAACTCTAGTGGTGCTTTATGGATGTGAGTTTGGGCTAGCAACATTTCAAACTCAAGGTGGAAACAATTTGAGAGGATTCAAAAAAGCATGATTACTAGCAAGTTCAAATTAAAGATCTCGGTCCCATATGAGATTCTTCTAGCTGAAACAGGGGTTGTACCTCTAGAAGTTATTGCTTATGGTTCGTCTCATAACATATTTAAAAAGGATCGAGCAAATGGAAGGTAGTAGATGGCCTAAGGTTGTCCTCAATGAGTTTTTGGAGAAAAGAAAGAAGTCATGGATGAATCAAAACAACAAATGGCTTAAAAATGGAACATTTACTTGAATGCATGTCCTAATAATAAGCCAAGAGATAATTTTTTTTTGTTATAGATAAATTCCACCAAGTTATGTGGGGAAAGTCGTTAGGGAGAAAGAAGAGGTATTATTTGGAGGAATTTAACTCTACATGTGATCATCAACAAAAGGCTTTTATAGGGGCTAATATCCGTGGAAAGCAAAGATCTTCATAGCTCAATTGAGAACTAATTCACATCGTCTTCGGTGTGAAACAAGAAGATGGAAAAGACCTAAAGAGGCATGGGAAGAGAGAATATGTGTCTTTTGCATGTCTGGGGGTAGTGGAGTTAGAGAAACATTTCATGTTGGAGTGTAATGCTTATAATGACATTTTCAAGATATTTTCAATAATATGGTTGAAAAAATAGAACAGCTAATTATCAAACTCACCAACAAGAGATCTAAATGTCATAAATATTTGCTAGAGGATCTCTTGTTCCATAGACTCTCTTTGGTATCTCGTGGATGTTAAAATATCTTCTTCTTCTTGTACTTCTATTATATAATTTGGAGAACGCCTTGCACCTAATTAAAACAAAAAGTAGACCCCAAAGTTGTCGGCAGCATATTTATGGTCGTTAAAACAAAATGACACGGATTATAACATGTTATAGTTCTTCAAATTTCGACAGATTTTTCTGCAACAATTTGCGCAGACAGTCGCCATAAATTTAAACGAACATATTGCAATCGATTCAGTGGTAACTAATCAAATAATATCAGAGCATCATTTACTTTTGATACAAAAATTCCCTGTCATTTCCATTGTTCGGCGTAACTGCATTTTGCGACACGAAAAATTAGGGCAAATATTAAGTGTTATGGATGCTCGGAGAGTTTGACAGGGAGCAACAGGTTTAATGTTCGATTCTCTGCGCGCGTTGAAAATTGTTAATACCTAGAACAGCATTTAAGCGGCCCAATTTCGAATGTTTACAGGAACATGTATTGAAAACCTTTCTAAGCAAAAGTAGTAAATACTGTAAGCAGGTTCTTCGCTCGAGTCTTCTCTCAGTCGTAAAATCAAGCTGCCAATTTGAGTCACAGCAGCTGGGCCAGAAGACAGGCGCAGGACAATTTTTTTAAAACCCTAGAAATAAAACTCACGACCGGGAAGTGTAACCCTAGTTTGGATTTGCTATAATTGGGTAAATCGGGAGCATTGCAGGCGGAGATATCAAAACCACGCTGTGGAGTTGGAGCATTGCAAGGGTTGCGGAGCGTTTGATATTCGTCCCCAATCTGCAAACCTGGAGCATTGCAGGGAAACAGGGCAGGGGGGGTGAAAAATAATGTGTATTATGTGCGTGGCATCACGGTGGTCACGGCGAATTGTTACCATGTTGCCGTGCGTTGTAATTCCTCTTATACTTTTGTGGGCGATTTCACAGGTGCTTCCTCCACGTCTCAGGTTCGAGGTCACCTCTCCTCGGTTGGCATGTGTTTTTGTGCTTCTGGTTATCCTTGGATGGTATGAAATTGTAATGCCACGGCTTTTGCAATGGAGAGCCAGAAGGAGTGCTCTTCTGCAGGACAGGAGAAGAATTCAGGCCCAAGAGGCTGCCAAATGGCGTAAGGAGGCGACAAGGAGGTGTAGGAATTGTTTGACAGCTTACAGGGATCAGACTCCTGCAGGGAGCAGATTTATGTGTACATACTGTGGTCATGTTTCGCGAAGGCCTGTTTTGGATATACCTGGCATTGCCTATGAGCTTGTTAGTTCAGGGATTCCATCAAATTCCGTTCTCTTGAAAGGGGGAATAACTCAAATCGGTATTCCAGTTGCAAGTCTCTATGGTGGAAAGAACGTCAAGTCTTGGAATGGGAAAGGGTGGCCTGTAGGGGCCAGATGGTCGGGAGCCACGTCAAAGATGGATGACAGCCCTTGGGTAAAAGAATGGCCTGCTGGTGATTCCTGGCTAAGGGGGTCTTGGCAAGGAGCACCCAATTATCTGGGAAGCAACGGTAATATGTTTGGAGATGTCTGCGGGGAGGGGACAAATGTTCGGCTTGTGAGACGTATCCTAAAGTTGTTATTTTTTCTTGAGAATTGTAGGATTCTTTATCTTCTGCATAAGATGGTTTTGGAGAAGGATTTTTAGAAGAGGTTCTATTGGGGGTGATCAATCATTAAGTTCCGGATCGAAGGGTGCTTGAGGAAGGGTGAAGAACAATATAATGCCCAAGGAACTAAAGGAGAAAAAGCCCGGAGAAAGGCTGAAGAGAGGAGACAGGCTAGGCTAGAGAAAGAAATGCGAGAAGAAGAAGAGAGAAAACAGAGAGAAGAGGTTGCTAAATTGGTGGAAGAACAGAGGAGGATAAGAGATGAGAAATTAAAGGCTGAAAGAGAAAGTGAACGGGAAGTCGCCGCACAGAGAGAGAAGGAAATCAAAAGGAGATGGAAACAGATAGGAGACGACATGATAAGGTACAAGAAAAGGATAAGCGGTTGGCCAAGGATAAACTGCGAGTTGATGGAGAGGAGGCAAAGAAAAACGGACAAGAAAATGGAACGAAGGAAGAAAATGAAAAGAAGGGAGAAAGTGAAAAAAGGGAGGTGCCAAAAACTGCAACTCTTCTTGCCACAATGAAAAAGGGCACAACACACTTAAGAGTCTTTAGCACAGACACTGGATTAAAACCTAATGAGCAGACCATGAAAAGAGGAAATAATAGTGTTTTCAAGGCTGGTAGCTCCCGATATTTTGTTCCAGTGAAAGGGAAATTTCAATCCCCTCCCAAGACATCTGCTTGGCAGCCAAGTAATATGACATCATTGTCTAGTAAGAGGTTTACAATGGATTCAAGAGTTGAGGCAAAGTCTAACAAACCAGCTAATTCTGGAGATGTTGCTTTATTGTCGGACATCAACACATCTGCTGGTTGCACTTCATTTACACAGAACACAGGTTCTGCCTGGAATAAAACAGATTGGACGAAATCTTTGGGTAAAGGAAGCACCATTACAAGTGAAAATGTTTCTAGACGAGAAGTCAGTAGTCCTAGAAGCAAGGAAGAAAAAGATTCTAGCAAGGTTGAAGCACAAAGCCCTGCAGGTAATTGTGTCAGCAACAATCCAGGAATCAAACAGTTGCAATCTCCTGTAAGTTGCATGATATCTGGCAATTTGTTTTCCATCTGTATTATTATTGTAGCAAGAATCCATTACTAACATGCCTAAAATAAATGACATTGAATGACATATTAGTTTTTGGATGACATATTAGTTATTACAATTACTAATGCCACTCGTGCAAGAGCTTTTATCATCTGCAACTGTTCTCTGACAGTATACTTATCTCTGGTAATTTGCATATGCAGTTGTCTGAATATAGAGAAATGATGGCACCTTCAGATAGAAAATGAATATGTACTAAATGAATGTTGTTTTTTCCAGGTGGGATTTGAACTGCTTCCATCATCACCTGTGTTAAAGAAGAAAAATTCACCGGATCCTCGTCCTGCAAGTCCTTTGACATCGTGTTCTATAGATACTCCTCCAGTTGTGAGAAGTTCACTGGAACAAGATCATCAGATTGAGGTTGAAAAAAGTCGGGATCCATCAACGAAGGACTGGTTCCTTCATCGTCCAGCCATTTTTTCTTTGGATCAGCTGATAATGCTGTACTTCCTCCAGTAGCCACTATGTCAATGCCAACCAATTCAGTTCCAGAATATACTTCCCAAACTGTGAATTCAGACAATTCTGTTTCACTGTGTGTTAATATATCGCCAGATAAGTCAGTACCCAGGGAAGTCGATAATTTTGAAGAGTTTTTAAGTCCACGGAATCCTGTCACATTGAGCATGCCAGTTTCTGATTCATTGAACAGCTCTGCTTTGAACCCTAAACCCAAAATTAACTCTGACATACAGACGATTGGTGGCTTGTCCCCTGTCAGTGCACCTGTTCGTACTCCAATTCAGAGACCTGCACCTATTGAGTTGCCCATCTCCAAATTGTTGCCATCAAATATTGTTGACGAAGTACATGTAACTGGAGATCAATTTCCTTCCATCACAGAGCCTTGGGGTTTGCGATCACTGTCTCTGGATTATCCACGTGATGCATTTAAACAATTCAAATGGCAGATGTGGGACACACCACAGCTTGGACAGAGCAACCTTCCTAACTTGGCAGAACCTTCTTGGCTACCAGTTGGCAATGGCATGTTTGAAAAGTCAAAAGATTTTTGCCCCCATGTTCGAAGGAACTTTAGCATCACCATTTGAACCTGAAACTCATCTCCCTTCTTCCCTTTTCTCTCCACAACAGAAGTCTAATGAATTTAACCAAAACAGTGGCAACCACATAGGTGGAGCATCAGTTTCAAGTAGTAATAGTTTGTGGCTGAACCAGCCAGCATTTGAATCTGCAGAAGGAAGCTGGAATATTTCTACTCTTCATCGGTTACCACCTACTTTTTCAAATGGAGGTACTCAAGGAGAAGTGGAAGACTCTATTGTCACTATGGATGGTTGCCCATACGAGCCAACTTCAACCGGTTTTTGGCTCAAGTAAGTGTCCAAGTCAGCTTCAATTATTGCATTATTTGAATTTGTCAGTGAGTAAAGGTCGCACTGCTTGAGGGTTGAGTTAAAATCAACTAATAAATTTTGCACCAATAGTTCATGAAGTTGGCATAGAATTTGTATTAATTCCACTATTATTTGCTTTGGGTTTGATTTTGTCGGTATATGCTTACTTGTCTCTGCAACATTAATTATGTTAATGTTTTGAAAAGACTTCTTGGTTCATTGGAGTGACATGATTAAATATACAACAATTAGGTTATTAACAGTTCAAAAGAATCAAAACCTCCAGTTGACACTTCTTAGTTGACTTTCCATGTTTTTTGTAGATTTATCTTTGTACTTTTACAAATTTGACAAGTTTTCCATATTTTAAGTTTTTAAGTTTGTGGTTTTTCCAATTTAGACCATTGTTGTTTGCAATTCCACTGACTTCTGGCTCCTTAGTTCCTCATCAATTCATTGTTCTTGAGACACTTTTTCTGATCCAGAGTTCAATAAATTCTTGGGGAAGGATTAATATGTTATAGTGATGTAGAAGTGTAACAATGAACAATAATTACGCTGCAAAGACAATTGCAGAATATAATTATAAATGAATATAGAGCAGAATTCACAAGAATTGAGAGTAGATAATGTATATGTAAACTCTATGTTCTATATTGTAAATGTAAACTATGTACACAAGTAGAGTACTGTAAATTGTGTAGAATTTCTGCCCTCCATTACCAACGAGGGCGTTGTGTGTGTACTGTTGTACTCCTCAAGGGATGTGCATATTTTTTATGTTGATGCAACTATGATTGCATCATACCGAACTGTATACTGCTACCTTTTTTGGAGTGGACTTGTAACATTGCGCGTTAGGCTGGAATGTGAAATTTGTCGGTATTACCGCACCTTGTGACGAGTCCTGTATTTTTAACAACTTATAGTCGCTTAGCCACTTGTGTTTAGAGTTTTACCTGATGGCCCCGGCAACAAGATCTCCCCTTCTTGCCAACTAGGCCACATTTAAGACACTTTGGCACTTCAGGTTGCCTAGTTGGTATTCCTGTAGGACTTCAAGCTATTTAACAATCTATTGAGGGTCCATTACACTTCACGTCTACACTTTGGACGTCTCTTAGGGTCTTTTAACTCTTCCTGGATGAGAAACTTCCTCACTACTGTTAGGATTTGGAAAAGACTATTTTCCCCAAAAGTGAAATTTGCAGTTTGTGGTTTGACTGCCAATTTAATACAATGGCCATAGATTGCCTTGCTGCTGCACTTTGGCAATTGTATCAGACAGCTGCTGTCATCATAAACCCATGGCTCTGTCTTCTTTTCCGCTTGTAACAGCCAGTGTGGGTGGGCCTTTTAACCATCCCCTTCAAAGGGTAGTTTGCATACCCTTCTTACCCTGCTTCAAGTATTGACATGGGAGACGGTAGACCCTTCTTCTCCAGCGTAAACTACTTTTTCATATGGAGGAGTGGCCAATCCTTTTTTTCCGCCTCTGCACATCCTTACCCCGCTCATCCCAACCTTAATTTCTGATTTCATATTCCCTGGGGACCTGGAGGAAGAAAGTGTGGTCATGCCTTCTTCTCGGTTATTTTTAAAATTAATTCTTTTTTGAACTGGCCAGAGCTTGTGCGGCTGTATCTTCTTGGTCTTGGGGATTTTTACAAATCAGTGGAAGAAGGGACAGTCATCCCTTATTTTCCCAATCGAAACTCTTAAGGTCCAAGATAAAATTTTGCCCTGCGTAAAACCAGGCCACTCAAAACTGGGAAACATCAGGAGAAGGGCTGACTGTCCCATCTCAGGCAACTTGCACCTTTGGGGACAAACATCTTGCTCTGTCTTTCATGTGGGGAATTCTAATTGTTCACTTCAAAGTTTTCATCTTCAACTTTTCAACTTTGTGTTGGATGGACAAAGGTCACCCATCCGTTCTTCTCTTTGGAATGGTCCCCAAATGAGGGATGTCGCCCAAAAATGCAGGATCTACTTGATGCCTAGGGATGCTCCTGTATCACAAGTGCCCATGCTGGCAGGACATTTGTAATGTCCCCTTTTTGACTGCAAACCCTGTGCTGGACGGAAGTGGACAGGATTGGGTTTTGACTTAGTTGGTCTGTCAGTTATAGTTGGGCGACTGAGTCTTCCTAATAAAGTGTTTGAGTCAGTTAGTTGTTAGTTGCAAAATAAATAAGGGTCGCTGCTTTTGGGGATTAATTCCCTAGCTGGACGTACCTGCAGTTGTCATCAGTAAATAAGGTGCAGTTGTCATCAGCATATAAGGTCAGATCTGGTCAGTTAACTGCCAGAATTTGTGGAGAATAGTGGTCAGTTAAATTCAGTGAATACTCAGTTTATTTCAATTGATACCTCCAATGATGGAATTAACTTCCATTAATTGTGGATCGCTGGAGTTGGAAACTATGTAGGCAGCGCTGGGATGAGAAAGGATCATTCATTGATCATCAAAAACAAAAACAAATTTTATTCTGTTTACAGAAAACTGGACGCTGCTACAGCAGCTTCTTCTTGCTTGGGACGAAACCCTCAGGCATTTTCTGATCAGCTCTCGTGAGGACGGAAACCCTCTGAGATTTTCAGTAGGATAGGACAGCATCAAGGTCATTTGGAGGTCTTCATCAGTACCAGGCGTTAGCATGGATTATACAAGAGGATTGGTGTCTGTGAGTAGTTTAATTTGCTGTATTGTTTCTTGAATATCTGTATTTTCAGAAAATGACCGATATATTCAGAAAATGCCCAGTATATATATATATATATATATATATATATATATATATATATATTATATATATATATCTGCTGTCAGAATATGATAATATTGCCTGGATTTATTTTCTGTGTGATTAGTATAGATCATTTCAGCATGACATGACATATACTGATAACATTTTATTTTGTTGATGTAGTTATGCGCTGTACATGGATCATTTTACCATGTAAGCTTAAGATCGTTGACTATTCAGAATTCTATAAATTCTTTGTCTAAATCAACTCATGCAAACCCTTCAATGTTCAAAATTGCAAGGTCTTAGAGAGGGATAAGAAGTGTGCCCAAAAAAATTACTCTCCCATGTTACACAATTGTGCTTTCTATGCAGTCAAACACGCATCAATGTTTGGAGCACGAGTGAAAAGACCATACGAAGAACTTGTGGGTCACAAGGAAAAATCTAAGAAAATGTTTATTTTTGGTAGTCAGTATTAACATGGTAGGACTTACCTCCAAAAATAATCTTACTGTAGGCAAAGACTCAATAGTTGACAGGCGAGTCAAATATTTGGTGTGCAATATGCCATGCCATAACTAAGATAGAGTATTCACAATTCAATATCATCATTTTTAGGGCTCTTGTAGTAATGCTTGCTTTTAATCCAAGGTGGAAGTATACTGTTGAATGACAAATCAAGTCTGAACTATGCACAAGGAACTAAGCAAGTTTGCAAGTGATATAGTATCATTATCTAATGAGAAAACAACTGTCGATGTTGTTATATATGTATTTATGTATGATTATTTGATGTGGTGGTTTGTCTTCGAGGGGAGCTGGTTTTGTATCCTTCCATGTATATGAGAAAGAATTTATTCCATTGATTATTTGATGCAGAGGTCTTTGAGGGGGATGTAATGTTGTATCCTTCCATGTATATGAGAAAGATTTTTTTATCGATTATGTGTTGAATGAAGGTCATTTTCAGCTCCAAATATAATTTCAAAGGAAGGAGTGCAATATCTAGAATAGTCCCAAATATAATTTCAAAGGAGTGCAATATCTAGAATAGTTTTTGTGAAAGGAGCCCTCATATGTTCCTTACATGCATATTTATGTATGATAGTTGATGTGGACATCAAAGGGGATTTGGTCTTGTACCGTTTTCTGTATATGAAAAATAAATTGTTCTTTTCCTTGTGTGTTGAATGAGGTTATTTTTGGTTCCAGATACAATTTTAAGGGAAGGAGTTCAATATCTAGATTATTCTTTTTCAAAGGATCCCTCTTATGTTCCTTAACATTGTTCTCATTGAAAACTATTTCGGCACTCGTTTTCTTCCTTTTGTTTTACCAACTGTATTTTGAACTGACTGTAGACAATATCCCTCCCTATGAGAAGAGCATTGCCTCTCCCTTTGGTCCACTTCTAGGATATTTTAGGGATGCAAAAGATCGAGATCACGTCTCTAAAGACAAGATGTTGAAATTCCTACATTAATATGCCCAAAAAACATCCATCAAACGCAAATTTCTATCAAGAATGACCAATGACTGTTTTAAGAAAATGGATAATCATCCCAAGCTACATTTACCTTTGGAAATAATGGAGAGGTGCTTTTGGATCCTCAAGGAAAGAGTTTTGATCTACATACTGCTGTGGGCTTATCCAAGCCAAAGGATCTGTAAGTTTGGATTCTTGAGGGGGAGAGAGGCGGTTTGCTGAACATATGGTAAAAATTAAATGTATATGTTGTACTATAACTATAGAGAGTCAGTTGCTTGTCTAAAGGCAATGGGTTCGGGTGACAAGTAGGGAGGGTAAGCAATGCACTATGTCCTATTCGAACTATGTATAGAACTCTGAAGGAAGAGAGGCAATGGCATGAAGTCGGAACAAGAAATCCACTGGGTTAGTGGATGTTCTCATGATGCCAAAAAACGTATTTTACGACCTTTTTGTATTTGTGACGATAAAAAGTCAATATACATGAAGTAATCTGATTCTTTAAAAATCAGGCTTCTTTTTGTATTACAGATCCCTATGTTTAACTGAATGAATGGCTTACCTAGAAATATCCCAGTGTGGGTTTGTCTTCCAATGTTCCCAAATGAGTTCTTGGATGACTATTCTTTGAAAATGACAGGTAATTCAATCTGGGAGTAAATTGCAGCCTCAGAGATCACCATACAAATTGGGATGCAAAATCTTGGTCATGAAATACCTTTCGACAGGAAGGTTTTTAACTGATTTTGAGGGTAATGCATGGGAACAAACAATCAATTACAAAAACATACCTTTTTACCACAGACTCTGCCTTGCACAAGTCTATCCACTCTGTTGAACTTGAGAACACAGAATCAGAAGCAAGAAAAGCACTAGCAAGAAACAAAAATCAAGAAAAATAAATGAACACAACACAAAGCAATATACAAAATTCCCAAGTGACAACAAAGGCACTAGGATAGACTAGTAAAGCTTATGTAAGAAAAGGAGAGCTACAAAAGTGACCCAGGAACATATGTATCCACAATTAGCCTTGCGTCAACCAAATACTTAGAATAGAAATAAACAGTTTCACGCAACCCGAAGTGTGTGCAACACTGAATAGTTGGAAGAATGGATACTTGTGTTTAGGCGCAGCCTGTGAATTCTTGCGCAAACTTGGTTTGGAGGCCTCTATGTGTTCATGCACACAGGATTGGGGAGGATTTGTGCAACCGCTTGGTGGTAAAGCCACGTGCGACCAGAAGACCTGCACACTGTCCTTGATCTACAAAGCTCTATTATATCCTGTGAGTTGACAACATTGTGTGGAGAATTTGCTAGCTGATGAAAGCTGCACAAATTGCAAGTCTGCAAAGTCATCAGAGGCATTGAGGTTTGCAATTTGTGCAAGGGCTTGTTTGGAAGTGGTGCACCAACTGTGTGTGAGACCTTGCGAACTTTTGTGAAGTTCATCCTAGTCTTTGAGTGCCATGCACAATGAGAACTGGGATGTGATCACTGTGGAGTGACTCAATCTTTATGACATGTGTCAAATAATATCATCATTATACCTAATGGTGTTGTGTGTCAATGCAAAGGAGGATTGATAACGTCTCTGATAGTCGAGGAACACAAGTGAAAGAAGTTAAGGGTTATGATGAAGGTGGTGGTTATTTTCTAGTTGGAAGATGAATCGTTCCAACTCCTGCAAGGGTTCTTGAAGTATGTCTTTATAAGCGGACAAACTCATTCATTGTGGGGGTTTGATCCAGAGGGATGGACTAGTTCAGAGAGTGCAACCATTAGAAGGTTGTGAGCAGAGATCTATTATAGGGCACAGATCTGGGGTAAATTGGAGGATTGGATCACGTGAATGAGGGGTATTGTAACATTGCATGTGTTTGTAGCTTGATAAATTGTAGGTGGTTGTTGGTGTGTGCATTGTAAGTTCTCATTAAGAGCGGTAAAGATAAGTTTGTTGTTTTCCATTTGCACAAGATTGTGTGAATGTCCATTGTTGTGTCCAAATTCGTGGGCAGCACGATCTAAGGCTGCCTTTCATTAGAGCCAATAACGACTTTGGGATGAGTGAGGAAGTGTTGAAACTTGTCCTTCATCGATAAATAATGGGTAGAGGGCTAGAGCTCAAGGAAAGAGGTTATTCCCCATATTGCCTAGATGGGTAGAGAACCGAGGGTACATCCGCCACTAAGAGAGTAGTGGGTAGAGGGTACAGAGGGTAGTTCTCCATCTTGTATAGGTGGGTAGAGAACAAAGTGCTGAAAGAGGGTTGGTAGAGAAGTCTAGAGAGAATCTAGATGTGTGAGTGAGAGAGTATGTGAGAGATGGGTGAGAGGTATGATGCTCGAATGAAAGCTAAGGCAAAGAGGAGGGGGAAGGGTGGTTTTGTACCACTCATGTCAGAGGTTGACGAGCTGAAGGAGTTGGAGATAGTGCAAGTCATGCTAAACAACATGAAAGAACAAACCACAAAGGAGGAGAAAGAAAGGACAGCATGGATCACATGACGTGTTGTAGAGATGAAGAGGAGGAAGTTTCCTTTGAATATGAGGACCTTGAATTAGACAGAAGAAGCCTTAGTGGAAGGAGTAGCAGAAGCATGTCTTTTGAAAGGCATGGAAGTAGAGATGAAGGAAGTGCAAGTTGTTTCACATGGAGAAATTTTTGCAGGATTTGTAGAAGAAAGTGGAGATAAAGATGACGAGATTATCCAACAGCAGGTGTGGCAGCTAAGATGGTGTGTAATGAAGGTCCCATATTTAATAGAGAAGTGGAAGATTGACTCTTACTTGAAGAGGAGATGAGGGTGATTGAGGATTGTTTGAGTCTCGTAATCCATTGAGTGTTGATTTTATTTCAAGTATAGAGGAATGCACAATGAAAGAAGGGCGTGTATAGAAGTAGTTGTTGAGGAAAGTGTAGGCAAAATACCGAGCGAGAGGCAATCTGCATGGGAAGGAGAAGAAAAGTTTGTTCTCCATCTTGAAGCGATGGGCAGAGAACAAGGAGACGAAGAAATGGCTCATAGAGGAGTCAAGAGGGAGAGGAAGAGTGTCCTGAAGTCACAAATTCCAGCAGCAGACTGGAAAGAGAAATGGAAGAAGAGTAGAATTTGGTGGAGGTGGATGGATAGTGGTGGACATAAACCCACAAGAAGATGGAACAATAGAAAGGGAGTTGATTGGTGTAGGGAGGCAGACTATGCCCAAGTAATCGGATGACGAAAGAGGGATCATTTGAGTTAGGCGAAGGAGGATGGTCTTTGTGCTAGCATGTGATTGGAAGAGGAGAAAGAAGTGGAATGCAAATCTTTGGTGAAAGGGCACCTTTGTGGCCTTACTCTTCAAGGCAAAAGGATGGTTTTACCATGTAGCCTAAGTTTGTGAACACTACGCTCACAAAACTCTTACTCAAGTTGTATGATGCAAGAGCTTCTAGGTCCACAATCAATCTTGCGTCCACGAAAAATACTTAAAAGAGTAGCGGAAGGGCACAATGTGGCCTTGCTCTTTAGGTCAAAAGGGTGGTTCTACCATCTAGCCTAAGATTGTGAGCATTACTATGCTCACGAAACTCTTACTTGGGTTGTATGATGTAGTAGCATCTGGGTCCACAAGTAATCTTGCATCAACCAAAATTAATTGAGCAGTGGAAGGGCGCACTGTGACCTCACTCTTTAGGTCAAAATGATGGTTCTACCATCTAGTCTAAGTTTGTGAGCACTATGCTTAGTAAACTCCTACTCGGGTTGTATGATCTTGGAGCAACTGGGTCCACAAGCAATATTGTGTCAATCAAAAAAACTTAAAAGTAGAAATGAGTTGTTTCACGAAGCTCATTGTGTGTGCATCACTAAATGGTTTGAAGAATGGAGATTTGTGTTTATGCACAACCTACAAACCCTTTCGCAAGCTTGGTTTGGAGGTCTCTACGTGTTCTCGTGCTGGAGTTGGGGAGGTTCTGTGCAACCGCTTTGTGATGAAGCCATGTGTGACCAAAAGACTTGCACAACATCCTTCTTATGGGAACCTCTACTATATCCTGTGAGTTGACAGTGTTGTGCACAACTGTTGTCAGTTGAAGTCTTGTGCAGACTCTACGAGCCTGTGATGTTGTGCGAGGACCTGAGGCCTGCTATCTGCACAAGGAGCTTGCAATGTTATGAAGTGGCGCACCATGTGCACGAGACCCTACGAACTTCTGTGAAGGTCATCCCATTCCAACCGTGTGCAAGGCTGTGTAGGAAATCTTCTGCACAACTAGAGAATACTTTGTATTGTGTCTTGCGAGATGAGAACCGGGTGGTGGTCACTTTTGCGAAGTGATTCAATCTTCATGACGTGTCAATTCAAATCAGTCTTATAACTTATATCTAATGGTGTTGTGTACCAACACAAAGGAGCATTGATAACATCCCTGACAGTTGAGCAACATAAGTGAAGGAAATCCAAGGGTCATGATGAAGGTGGCAGTTATCTGCCAGCTGTAAGATGAGCCGCTCCAACTTTGTAATGGTTCTTGGAGCATGTATTGATAAGGGGATGGACTCTTTCATTGTGGGGGTTTTATCCAGAGGGAGGACCAGTTCAGAGTGTGGCCATTAGAGGGCTGTGAGCAGATATCTGTTATAGAGTGCAGATCTGAGGGGCGAACTAGAGGATTGAATCATGTCCTTGAGGGGACTGGGTGTATTGTATCACTGCCTGTGTTTGTAGCCTGATAAGATATAGGTAGTTGTTGGTGTGTGCATTGTAATCTCTCATTAAGACCAATAAATTTAAGTAACAAGTTTGTTGTTTTCCATTTACACTGGATTGAGTGAATGTCCATTGTTGTGTGCAAATTTATGGGCTGCATGGTCTAAGGCTTTTCCTTCATTGGACTGTCTAAGCATGGCTGTATCACAAAGGAAAATGTTTGCAGTCTATCACTTAAGGATCCATTGAGCTCCTTGATAGTGGAGGACATGATAATATGGATGGGATTGAAACATAGACTGATGGAGGAACTCAAATCGATTCAGAGGCAACACATGAGGATGGAAGTGAGGAAGGTTTAAAACAAAGAGCTCTATATATGGGAAAGACAACAGAGGCTGTAAAGAGCAAGAACTAATTCCCTTTGGACACTTTTTCAGTCTGAGGAAGGGATGTCCAATACTAAGCAGGGAAAAGAAAAGATCAAGTCTTCAAACACGCATGATAACTAGCTCTCTATAATCAAAGGGCTGGGGAAGAAAGCGATATTTTGAGCATCTGGACTCCAATTCAATCGTGTCCATTGTGAACAGAGAACAAACCCTTTCATAAGAACAAGAAAGAGATATCTCTATCACATAATCAGCACAACTGCAGGCCTTGCAGCAGACCCTTCCATGGTTTGTGAATGAATGTTATGACATGGGATGCTGAAGGAGTGGGTGGCTCAAACAAAATACTATTCATTGGACAATATGTTTATAATTATGTAACAAATCTTCTGCTCCTCCAAGAAACCTGATTGCTAGACTCTAATTTCTTGAAGTTGTACCTAACAGGTGGGTGATATGTCACTTTCAATGGAACAGATATGACTGGGTGTGTTGGAGTTGTTGCTATTTTATGGTTATAATCCAGGTAAGCCCAGAAATCGTTCATTGCTCTTAAATGGAGAGTTTTGTGGAACTGTCTCTTTCGAGTTAAAAATTTATTTATCGTTGTTTCAATCTACAGTCCTCCATTTGGAAATTAAAAGTTCAAATTTAGGATAACAATACAATTCGGTCGATCTCAGGAAAAAATTTCTATTATTTTTTTGTTGGGGGTGATTATATTATAATCTGCTCAACAAATGAGAAAGGAGGCAACACACCTATCAATGGGCCCTTAATCCATGCGTTTAATACCTTTTCTGAAGAGAATAGTTTGGTGGATGTTGAGTTTGTCATAGGCATGCACACTTCGCACAACAGCAGGAAAGGAGTGAGCTATATATCTGGAAAATTAGATCATTCTTGCTCACAAATAGGTGGGTAAACAGTAGTGTTACCTAAGACTCCGGGATGGCAGGGAGACGGCTATTAAAATAATATATAAAATTATAAATATTAAATATATACAAATAAATTTTAAAAAAATTATGAATAGCAGTCTGCAACAGTCCACCATGTGCATTTGTGCTTGAAAATTTCTCTATTCATATGTCTTTGTAATACAATACAGTTGGGTTATGGTTAACCGGTAAACATTTTGATCTATGCCTTACTGCTTTTATTATCTACACAACCTTTCTCTTCATATAGAAATATACATACAAACTTTTTAAGTTATTGGAGCTTCCAAAGTGAATTTTAATTAGATTTATACATACAAACTTTTTTTCGAGATGAGTGGCTTCCAAAAACAATCTTATACTACAAGAGTACAATTTAAAAATCAGTTTTTAAAGAGAAAACAAAAAAGAAATTGGTAATTTTAATTTATTTTTTTCTATAAAATAAAAAATGAATTTATTTTTAAAAAATAAATAAATAAATTATTTCTTCAAAAACAAAAACAAAAAAACTAGACATCCACTGAAACATCCCCAGAGATATTCGGGGATGTCCCATAAACGTCCCCCTCCTTTAACGCCCTTTCGGAAATGTGGGGGGCATTCCCTGCGATCCCAGGGCGTCGAGACATCCTTGGCACTGGTTTCGGGGGACGCGCGTCCCTGCATAACACTAGTAAACAATCACCACATTTTCATGCAAAAGTATAGGATGTCACTCTATGAGATCATGGGATGATCCGGATGGAAATTGTGCTTGTAGATAAACCCAGGACAATTGTACTTTTAAGTTTGAAAATATTTGGTTATCACATCCAAAAATTATTTTTTGAATGCACTCGACAATGGTGGAAGCGGTAGACACCATAGAAAGCATGGCAGTATGAATTAAATACTTCATACGAGGAGTGAATATGAGGTGCTCAAATTTGCTTGGCGAGGTTGGTGAAAATAAATTAAAAGATGAGAAATGGAAAGTGTTTGAAAATATATTCAAGTAATGTCTGAAATCAAACAAAAACTTTAACAAATCGAAACCCTTATTTGAGATGTTAGAGTTATAGCAGAGACAGAAAATGAAGAACAATCTCTTTTGAGAAGCTCTTAATTCTACGAGTTTAATGAAGAAACATATTGGAGGCAAAATTGACGGTAACGTGGACAAAAGAGGTGGATGCCTACGCTAAATATTTTCATAAAGAATGGCCCAAAATAACTAAAGTTCAATAGGGTTTGATATGAGCAATGTTCGGACATGGATCAACCAAAAGCTACCTATCTCTACACATACTCTATAATCAAGGTCAAAAATCATGTTCACTGAGAATGTCTATCGACATTCCCACTACATTCAAAGTAGCGACTAGAAAACAAGATGAATATCGAGATCTAAACATTCAAAATAGAAAATTGGTAAAGCAATGAGTACAAATAGAATCAACAAAGCGAGAACAAATACTATGGAAGAGTGACCACAAATTTCCATAAACATAGAAATTCGAGGAGTGAGAGAGAGGAAGAATTATGCGGATTTTTTTAATAAAAGTCAACACCAATACATTTTGTCAAGTATTGATGGATGGATGATTGGGCGAGGAAAGAATTGAACTCAAACATTAGAAAATTGTAATGCTTGGTGTTCTTATATGGTTTGAGCCTACTTTGAGGTCGAATCAATACGGGACGGGGAATGTTGTCATCATATAATGATGAGTTCACAACTATGGATGAAGGCCTAAGGGTGGGCCTTTGGTTATCAATAGTTTGCCGATGAAGGTCAGAAAATTATTCAAGTCATGTATAGACACACACACAAGGCTAGGAGCATTGAAGGAGACTTCTCACAAACTCATTATATGATTATTCCCAAAAAGGATTATGTTTTAGTGGGTGAAGAACCCCTTTGGTGGTAATACCACCTTAAAATTAGATTTGGGTTGTAGAGTGGTGCTCACATTACTATTTTGCGAGAGCCATTCTCTTAGTTTTCCTTGCGGTGGTGTCCTATTTATCACAATTTTCGTATTTTTAACTATTCTACTATAGATATTTAAAAGTATGTTCTTTGGAGCATAATCAATTTAATAGAAGAAGAGGTAACCTTAATAATCAAGAACCTTGAGTGGGAATGCATAAAGTAAAGGTTAATGGAGAGGATTTTTGTTCCTAAATGCAATGTTTGTAGTGAAGTTATTAAGTTGATGGTTAAATAGGAAACTTGTCCTACATTTTCCAAAAACAATTGCCACTTGGCGTGACAATGTGAAGGATGGAAAGAGAGTGATGATAGAGTACTGATGAGCTACAAATAGGAGGTCAATTGAGTGTCCCCATCGGGGGTATATAGGAGGTTTTGTTTGGGAGCATGTTGGTCGATGGGTGTATCGGAATCGAGCCACTATCCACGGGGCATAAATCTTTGACCACATAGAGCTTTTTAGGGTACTCGAGGATATAAAAGTTTAGATAGTTCAAGATGGTAGTTGAGTTTGAATTTTCTTTTATTGACATGAGTTCCATGCGCTTCGAAAAGAGCCTTCATTTTCAAAGAAATGCCTCTAGCTAATGTAATTGTTTTTCAATGGTACATGGTTCATGCATTACCTTTGCATTAATGGCTCACCCATGTTGCGGTTAGCCCATTTTAGCAATGCCTTCATAATGTCATCAAAACATTTATGGAGGTTCTTAACGATCAAAGTGTGGTCAGCGTGGGTATAAGAACCATCCATATGTTGAAGGAAGCAGGAATAATATTGTAATTGTGTGGAGCGAAATTTTGAGCTTTCTTAGCCAATCACGCTCCTCCAAATCCCTATCAAAATCAAGCCGCATCATCTTCATTTGGAAGTTGCAAAGGGCTTCCTACTAGAATTATTGTTTTCCATATTAGGCTCCTTAGTGGAGATATTGGAAATGTCTAGATTAGAGTCCTTTGGGTGGGTGGGGAGGTGTGGATGTAGAGTATAAATTGTTGGAATGCCACCAGTAAGTGATCTTGTTTTGCAGAGAGATCATCAAGCTTTGCATTGATCTCATGTTTGGTATAACATCCAAAATCTATAGGTTCACGAACACCCCTTCCAACCCTAGTGTTAGAAGTAGTGTTCGACGGAGTCTCAGAACAAGGAGACAAGTCTTGGAGACAAGGGGACCAAGGGCCTAGGTTTGGGGGTAGTGGGGGGACGACGACACAAATATTTATATTACTTGAAATTTAGTTATAAAAAAGTGTATAAAGAACAACAAATGAAACTTTGAAATACTAAACACATTGCATTGAACAATGAAAATGCCAAATATCAATATATTAATATTTATATTCAAAATTATGATTACATTCAAAATTCAAATACACTTGGCTAGTGGTTCAATGATGAAGACTTGGCATTTTCTCTAATTCGTGTTGTTACTTGATCTAATGCTATCCATTTTCCTTGCTAATACTCTCTCTTGCTTGCTTAATGCTAATGCTTATTGCTCTCACTCTTGCTTGCTTTAAGAATTTTTATTGTGATTTGGAGTGAGGGTGTAAGTCTTATTTATAGTTTTTTTGGAGTGCTTAGGGGGTGGGTGGGGCCCATTGAGTATTAGGGTTAGGGTTGGGGGCCAAAAATTATAAAACAAAATGATTTAAAAAAAAACTTTTAGACAAACTTATGTTGTCGGGGATGGCTGTCTTCGGAGCAGTTCGAGAGACTTCTAGAAGTCGTTGGGACTTCCAGGGGATGTCCCCAAAATCGGGCGACATCTTAGAAACATTCCCTCTTTGAGGGTAATGTTTCGGGGGCGTTCACAACCATCCCAAGTCTTGGAGACGTCACTTTTGGGGCGCGTCCCTGTGGAACATAGATTAGAAGCCATTATGGTGCGGGAGAAAAGAAAAGAAAGTGACGAACTAGGGTTTGTATTTTACTTTTTAGTTCAAACAAAACCTCAAAGGACAAGCAAGGGGAACAAAGGTTTTTTTTTTTAACAAAATATGAGAAAACCCTAGACAAAATACATTGGAAGGAAGGATTGGTGCTTTGATATCACATTGAACATACTAGAGTAACTAAAATTTGGAATTAATGCTCTTAACATCAATAAAAAACAAGAAGATAATAACAAAATGACATGGATATGAAAATAGAAGAGCATCAAAGGCACCTGCAATTTCAAGGTAGAAGATAACTTTGCAAGTTGTATTAATTGAGAAAACAATTTGTGGATAACAAGACAAGGGTGAGGCCCCTATCTATATAATAGACAGTGTAAAATTCATTCCCATAAATAATCTTAAGGTCTTGCTTCACATAGTGGGCCTTTTATAATTCAACATTGAAGTCTAGAACATCTCCATTTGAAGGATTGGTGCTTTGATATCACATTGAACATACTAGAGTAACTAAAATTTGGAATTAATGCTCTTAACATCAATAAAAACAAGAAGATAATAACAAAATGACATGGATATGAAAATAGAAGAGCATCAAAGGCACCTGCAATTCCAAGGTAGAAGATAACTTTGCAAGTTGTATTAATTGAGAAAACAATTTGTGGATAACAAGACAAGGGTGAGGCCCCTATCTATATAATAGACAGTGTAAAATTCATTCCCATAAATAATCTTAAGGTCTTGCTTCACATAGTGGGCCTTTTATAATTCAACATTGAAGTCTAGAACATCTCCATTTGAAGCATTACATGAGCTCACACATAGATTAAACAATAACTTCTCACAATATCAAGGTAGTGTATAAAGCACCCAAATATTCACTTGATATTTTGAACTTCCACTTCAACGATAATTTGGGATATGCACATTATTAACTTGCCTTGGTCAATATCATGCAAGGACAACCTAAGGAAACACTATCTTTCATATCATAATTCCACACATCCCAAAATATGTCTCAAGCCAACAACTCATTGGACCATTAGTCCATGTTTACACACACTAACATCCACCCTAAAACTTGACACGGTTCACAATACAAAAATAATGTGCCCCCAATCCAATAAAAATTATTTGGGTGGAGTAACTTATGACTGACAATAATTCATTTTATAATGACACAAACATTATGACAGTCCCCATGGTGTTTATTTGTTGGCAACAACACACAATATACTCAAGCTATCTATGGTATGTGACAAGTTTTTACTTGAATTGCATGGTATTATCTTACGATCTTGGAATCATGGTACTCTAGCTAGTTCGGTGACATGTCCTTGAAATGCTTTTCAATGTTGTTACCATGTATCCTCTTGATACAAATTTTATGATTTCCTTGAGACCACTATAAGACATCCCTATCCATCATAGCCCAGCTCATGAAATCCCCATATTATGGACCATCATCAAGCTTCAATTTTGAATTGTCATTACTTCATTTGAAAACCACATAGTTACTGCCCTCTGCCTTCTAAAACCTGTCATGTTGTCCTTGTAACAACAGTTTTGTGATTGATGGTTATGTCACATAATGTATGCATGGCTTTCTATACCAAGATCAATATGCACATATTTTTAGCAGTTTTGCCCATTCCAAGGATGGCTGTATCACCAATTTCCTTTGTTATGCCAAAGTTCTTGATTGTAGTTTTGTTCTAAATATTGACTCCTATCCGGCTTCCCTTTCACTTGTTTGTCACAGTGTTTTACCCTTCGTTCTCTGTAGTATTAAATCCCTGCACTGTCATAGTTGATTTGAGGAGTAATAGGCTCAACAATACCCCATTGGTTCATGTATAATCTGCTAACAATATATCCAATTTTCTTCATCAAAATCAAACCAATATTGTCAGTTTATTGAACAGAAATCTCATCCTCAAAATGGTACCAGTCATAACTTCTGCATTACATGTTCTGAGTTTCACGATCTGCAATAAAGGCCGCATCACACATTTTATGTCTTACAATATCAAGCTTTCGTAATTGCTCAGATTTTTCTGTAATTTGCTGGGCATGTCATGTAATTCTCCTTGGATGCCTATTTTTACTGTACTTGTTCAAGAAATTGATCTAGGTTTTCTATAATCTTAGTCCTTTCTCCAAGAATTCTTGCCAAAAGTAGGCTGAATCTTCATGAGGGTCTAAATTGTTACCTATTATTGATGTTAACCTCTCATTCCGACTCTTGAGAATTTGATTTTCTGATTTGAGCTGGCCATTTTCCTTTTTCTAGTTAATATTTTCTTGTCAGATTCTCTTATGGCATTCCTCTTGTGGATGTACTCACTCTTGCATTTCTTTCACCTTTTCGTTCATGTTTGCCTTACCCATAACAAAAGCAGAAAAGAAGATTTCCCTTCAACAATAAAATTTCTAAATTCTAGCTGCAAATTCAGAATCTCCATGAGAAGTTGTACAAAATTGAAAATGGTTGCATAAAAATACCTGTGTATGATGATGTTATGCACAGAATAATGGTAGACTATAACAAAAACAATTTGCACGTCCCCCTGACGGTTATTTTGACATTTTAAGATCTGGAGGATAAATTATGTTTAAAAAAATGAAGAAGTGCACCGTGTTCCAATGATTTTGTGCATTGTTATTGAGGTTTTTCTGTCATTAGTAAGAGGGAAATATGAAGAGAATGAAATAAAAGCATTAATCAATGTGACATGCGTAAAATCCAAGATAAAAACCTTGAGATTGATATATATCTGCATTTTTCAAATAGATGTATTTAAGATAGAAATGTTTTGCTACCCTTATCATATCTGTCAAAATTTAGTATTTTCATTGTGTTCACATTTTTTTGTTGTATTAGTTCAATGCTTATGTTGTTAAAACACATAATAATGTAATCATAGTAATCCAAAAAAAGGCCGCCTCTGTCCAAGTGCAACATCCACACTGATAGCGAAGGTTACTTTGGTACTTCATCCATACCTCTGCAAGAAAATAATTTTTCTTCCTCATCTTTCAGCCATTTCCAAATATTAGGGTTTCTAGCATATTGCCTTCAATTGATATTGGAAGTACCTGGATATATAAATTCTTATTCGTATTAAATAGTAAAGTTGAAAGCAACACCCTAAAATCTGTGTTTAGATCTACCTCATAATCCATTTTTAGAATAATAGTATTGCCAAAATTTCCTTCCATTTTCACAGTATTGAGTTATTGCTAATATTGAAGTGCAAAACAACCATTGTAAATCTACTCTGCAATAGTATATCTTACATTTATCTGCAATAGGTTACTTGTAAAATAAGAGGAAATCAGAAGCATTCATGAAATATTTAGTGCACGTTAGAGGGAGTAATTTATAGAAGCTAGACATGCATTTTAAATAAGGCATGATTACTTTTGTCCTGGGGACATGTTTAAAAGGAAGAATTTTGGTTCCATGTGTAGGAGGGTGAAAGGACACACTCATACTTATAGTCAGGGAATTCATTAGGTAGAGGCGTTTGGTGTGAGGGGGAAATAAGGCTTCGGGAGGCCCATAAGGGCATTGCATAGTAAGTAGAATGTGCAGCGTCTCATTTCCAAGGACCCTCTCTAGATAATGTAGTGGATGACATTGGCGTTGTATGATTAAATTGAAGCATTGAAAAATGTGCATTGTTTATCCATCTACCTTGCCTTAAATAGAAGGCTTGGGTAGGCTGGGAATATGTAGCAAGAGTACGACAATCTATACAAGTTGGACACATGTTGATTGCATTTGGGGAAACAATATCAGTGCCATATGATGATATTATTACATTCTTCCTATATGGGTAGGAAGGCCTGCATTACTTGAATATTTTTCAAGATATTTTAGTGGAGTTGAGTAGTAAACAAAATGTTTAACGTGCTTTGTGCCACATGTGAGAGGCTTCAAGGCTTCATTAGAAATATATTTGAAATAACAAGTTTTCAATCCTTTTGCCAATGAATTTGTTGCCATCTGATGGCAAATGCCTTGCTAAGTTGTCACTTATTTCTTTTCCAAGTTCGGGGAATTTATGTGAGGCCGAAGATAAGTCTTAGGGCCTGTTATGGTCTCGCATAACCAAAGAAGTCGAGGAAACATTTCCGATATCAAAAGTACAGGTAGAAGGTTTTAGTCTGAATAATTCTGTCGTACGATTTGAGTTTTTGCACTGGAATGGAAGCTCCATACATTCTCAAGTCCCTTATCGGAAACACTTCCATACAATTTCAGGCATGTATCTGAATGACAACTGTCATCATGGATAACAACATTAATAATGAATCCATTTTTGCCATTTATTGTTAGAAGGAAGAATGGTGGTGTATAGGATCTAGACCGTTGATCTCAAGGTCAACAACTTTTGCCATATGTCCTTCACTGTAGATGTAGTCCTTACATCTACTTCTTTGATCATATTTCGATAAACTTCTCTTACAAAATTTATGAGAATACCCATACACTTGGTCCTCTCTCATCTTCTTTAACCGCTCCCTCATACTGCAGAGCCACACAACGTTAAAATTTCAAAATAACAGGCATAAGAATATACACATGACAATCCTCCAAATTTAATGACTGTAAGAACTTGGAATGCTGAGGAGGCGGTGCAAAATCCAAATCCAAAACGAAAACTCTTACTTCTTATATCTGTTGTTGACTTGGCAAGTGTGGAGATTACCCAAAGAAATAACATTTTGTTTCTCTTAGTTTACTTTCCCTTGGTTTACTGTCACATTTTCCATTTGGAGCCTCTTTTCTGTATTTGAATAACATTGTAGTGTCTTTTGTTCCATGTGTTGCACCCCTCTTCCTCCTGCAATTTTTCAACTTCTCTCCTTGCACTTTAACTTCTTCTAGGTATGAGTTGTTCCTCGATTATTGCAATCCTAGATTATTCCAATGTTTTTCTATTCACATAATATTTCCATTAGGGATTTTTGGTTGAACATTTTAGCTCTATTGAAGCTTCAACAACATCATCTTAGCCCTAGCATCACAAAATGTGTATGTAACACCTTCCTCCCACACACTCAATTTATGCACGCAACTAATGTGGAAGCTACCTCAACCTCTACTTCCCTCTGAACTTGTTCAAAAGGTATTTTTTTCACATTTTTTTATAGTGTTTGGGTTCATCTCAGCTGCAATTCAAATATGACTAGGTGAAAACAAAGATTCAAGGCTTCTAAACCCTAGCTATCAACTCTAGGAAGAATTGAAATCAAGGATTAAAGGGTGAGGACAGATCCGTATTGGTTGGACTACAATGGCATTGATATCGACTGTTATTTTTTTGTGGTATTGCAGCAACAATTTCTTTTGATAAGGGTTTGCTCTATTTTATTTTTGGTATAGAATACAATAGGATCTCAAACATGAAATGTACGAAGACGTTTATTTAGTGAGGCATCTGAAGGATTCAGCCCAGCATAGGTCTCTTTCCAGCAGCTTCTACTAAATATGCGAAATGAAAAGGCTTGTTTCAAGGATTAGGAGATCCTCATGTCTTAAAAGATGCTTTATTTGGGTAGAAGAAATAGCTAAATTTCATTGTTTTCCTTGATTATGCATGATGGGTCGGTTGACCACCTTTGCAAGAAGGAAATGTTAGTCATTGAATGTCGCTGTGACTTGGTGCGATGTGGAGTATACAAGCTGTAATTCTTTATCCGCACAAGATAACATCAACTTCAAACAAAAATTCTTCTTTGCAAGGGTCAACGAGTTATTCTTATTGCCAATTTGTGGGTTAGAACTAGACTTTTTAATGGTGCAATCGGCAAAATCATGTTTATCTTCTACAAATATGGTGCAAAACCTCCCGAGCTATCTTTCTTTGAGGTTATCAAGTTCGATTAATATGTTGGTCCAACCAAGAATATTGACTCCCCCTCGATATGTAGGTCTCCTGTCTACCATAAGAATCCATAGACAACTCCCCCTAAAATGACATGGGCTCTAACTATCCACAAAGCACAAGGGTTAACATTACCCAAAGAAACTATTGACATTGAGGGTGCTAAATGTCGGGCCTTACTTTTAAAGCTATCTCCCGAGTTCAAATCCCTGCAAGATTTGCATATGCCCGCCATTCTCTTTCCAACGTTTCACAAAAATGACTCTTGGTCCCTTTGTTCAAATCAGAAAGAAAGAAGAAGAATGATTTCGTTCACTCTAAAGCTTACTCGCACCATGAAAAACTCTGCTACTCTCTCATCCTTCATATTCGTCCTCTGCATCCCATTCCTGCTGACTTCATCGGCAACCCTCGTTGAGTTATTCGCATACCCCATCGCGTCTCCATTGTGCCTTTCGAGGCTCGATTGGTAGTTGGTACTATCAAGGCCAACTAGGCAAATACTTCTTTTACATCGGTTTTTATTTTTCACACACATCCTTAGTATAACACAAACCAACACCACCATTCAATATTTATCCACCAACATATAATGTATAATTAACCCTAAATACTTAGAAAGCCACTTACATTACAAATATGAACTAATGACAAAATTGGATCATTTTACGGGGACAACAAAATGCAAAAGAGTTAAAGATAATCCAACTAAGATTTAGTTGGCCCACTCGAAGAATGTGAGTCGGTTGAGATAAGCTAGATAAGATAAGATAATTATATTAATGTCCAACGAATGACCACAAAAGTAGGTCAACAGGACTGCACAATACAATGCTAAAAAGAACCAGCAGGGAGACCCAAAAAGGGTCATCCGAACAACAAGAAAAGAAAAGAGAAGAGAGACGAGAAAGGAAAGAAGAAGGAGAAACAAGGGCCACAATGGCAACAAGAGTGCAGAGAGATGGAGCCGAAGAAGAAGAGGGGGCGAAAAGCCCCAACAAAGACCGTGTCATTAGCATCCGAGGCCGTTTTGGTAGTAGCGGCAATATGCCTGTAACCTGTAGTTGAAACCGTGGAGAGTCTGGAATGACGGTGTCTGGGAGAAAGACGAGCAAGACGAGCCCTCTGTATCCTCTTGGCTGACCGTGATCCACGGGGGGTCCTAACCGAGTGCAATCATGAAAGCCTCTAGGTGGGAGGTGGCATCCCAGGTCCGACGGATCGGTATGGGAATCCCATGCGTAGTAACAAGGTGCCGCTTGGTGCCCCTCTCTCGATGGGAGCACCGTAAAGAAAGATGTGATCTGTCGAGTAGCAACCTGTCTGAGAGGGGACTGAAGGGTCTCATTCGAAGCCTGAGAGCCTCTTGTAGATAGAGAGCAATACACCACTGATCGCGATACCTAAAGAAAGCTACAAATGACGGATGCTCTCGAGAATAGGCAATGGAATCTCCCTCTGATCTCATAGTAGATGGGGCACCTAAAAATAAAGTGTTCCTCTATTTCGATCTCCTGGAGAGAACAAAGTTGGCAAGTCCTCTTCGAGCTGGCGGTCCGGTGGTGTCCTCCACACGAAGTCTATGAGAGCCTACTCTGAACTAGCCTAAGGATATGCAGAGTGCCTATAACCAGTGTCGGGAGATATACGTAGGCCGGCTAATAAGCCCATCATTGACCTCAAGGAAGTGTGCAGCATAGAAAGCCATCTTAGGGCGTAATCCACCTAGAGGGCTGATCCAAGTGTGCTGGATGAACTGCTTGTAAATGTCATCTCTGATATTCTTGTGCAGATCCTGTTTACTCGGTAGGAGATGGGCAGGAGTGTCCAGGAGTATCTGTATGGTGGGAGGCGGTCCATCTGAATCCCGACAGAGCCAAGAAGACGTGAAACTCCGGCGTACCAGCAGCGGGAACGACCACTATGGTCAGAAAGAGCAATAGCCTCGGAAGAACGGTAGGTGAGGTAGAGATACCTATCCCTGCTTGCAAAAGAATCTGAAAGCCCTCGGATGCGATGCAAAAGCAAAACAAGGCCAAAAATAGTCTCCAGTCTAAAGGGGTGAGCCCCAAACTCAGCCAAGAGGATGTTGTGTGGAACTGTCTCTTTGCACCTGATGATGCATCTGAGCATGAGGATCTGGACTCGCTCAATAGTAGCCCAATCAGAATCAAGCAGGATGGCCCCCAAACCTCAGAGCCATAGAGAACCGTGGGCCTCACAAGAGAATCCGAGAGAGACATCTTCGACAAGATGTCCTGGAAGTGGTGGCGGAAGCACTGTCTCTCCAAGATTGCCAAAGAGCCATACCCCTTGTTGACGTGGGGCTGAAGAGCAGGCCAAAGACTGAAACAGGGCCCGGTAAATAAAACTCCCAGGTAAGTGTAGGAGTTGGTGATCTCAATCTCTTCCCCTCTATAGAAGAAGTGGAAGTCAAAAGTCTTCAGCCCATTGAAGATCATGACCTTGGTTTTACCAAGGTTAATTGTCAACTGTCTGTGGTTGCAAAAGAGGGCTAAGGCGTCTAGTCTTTCTCTGGAGTCCTTCCGCGGAAGAGGCAAGGAGGACTACATCCGCGAAAAGGAGAATGTAGATCAACACTTGGTGAAGAAGGCAACCATCCCCCTCTTGGATATGGTCCTTGAGAAATTCCTCCAATTCATCAATATAAATACCAAACAAGGTAGGTGAGAGGGGGCAACCTTGTTTAACCCCGATGGTGCTCTGATGAAATTTGAAAAATTGGCAACAGTGTGAAGGCGGCCCAAAACCTCCTCGTACAAGCGCATAATGGTGGCAAGAAGAGTTTCAGAAATACCAATGTCTCTAAGTCTACGGAAAAGAGCTTCCCGTGGCACCGAGTCAAAGGCTTTCCGAAAATCCACGAAGCAGCAGAAAACCTTGGAGGAGCGGTGGCGTGCCTCCTCAATAATGGCTCAAAGGGTGAGGATATGGTCAATGGTCTGGTAAGCAAGTCAAAACCCGCTTGCCCCTTGGCTCTGCAATGGTACTGCTCCAGAAACTCAAAAAGCCGCATGTGGAGGACCGTGGCATAAAGCTTGGAGAACGTGTGGCCCACCATGATCATCTTGTAGTTGTTCGGGTCAGAAGTGGGACCCGATTTGTGGATGGGGTGAATGATATGGTGGGACCATGAGAGGATCTAATGGGCTTGCAGTTTCTGCGATCTTGTTTTGTCAAGGAAGTTAGGGGCCTCTTGACACCCCTAATTCAATTGGACAGATGCAGCAGAAAAAGATTTTGACTGTTAGCTCTTTAATTACACTGACCAAATTTAATCAGCAATTTGTAGCAGACCATGATAAGTCAGGAAATGACATAGAGGCAGTTATCATGCAAAATCAGCAGTTTGTCACTTTTGGAAGTAGGAAATTAAATCAGCAGGGATGCATTTATGATGCAGAAATGTTGGCTTTTATGCATATTGTCAGAAAGCTCAAACATTATATGTTGAGGCAACACTTCATCCAGACGGGCTACCAAAAGACTGTAATATATTTCCACAGAAGAAATGGACTAATGAACTGGCAAAATGTGTTAGCAAGTTACAATGTTTTGACTTTTAAATTCAGTATGAGATGGCATAAATAATGTGGTTGGAGATTCCCTAGTCAGCTACCTAAGTTGCTGTCTATATCTGCAGCTGAACACAATGGAAATAGGAGATATTGGCTGAATATGCCATGTATGAGTGGATTGCTGCAACGGTACATTATCCAGAAGGCACATGAAGAAGAGAGCAATCTCACATTTTCAGGTGATATGCTTTTCTATAGGAACTTAGTATTCCTTAACCTAATTCTAGGTTCAAAGAGGTCTTATCTGAATGCCTTTCCACACGTGCCACTGGTCATACTGGATTCAGTAATACTTACTATAATTTAACATATATATTCATTTGGCAGGAGTTTCAAAAAGATGTGGAGTGTAACATTGCAAATTTGTCCACCTTTGAAGCCAAGCCATAGGAGAATGTGCACCCTAAGGAGATGATGGTCAAGTATGGTATAGCAACATCTGATTGTGGATATGATGCCCAAGAAGTGGTCATTGTTTGACAGTAACCTTGCCCCTAATAGGCTTGAGGTTGAAAGTGAATTCCCTTTCTCGCATCATGTGCAGGTCGCATCCATCAACCGTTGGCTATGATCTCCTAGTTTTTTTCGAAGCCAGTCTACAAGGCTTAGAAAGAGCTCGTAGGCTTAGCATGAATGTGAGAATAATCTTCCTCAGCTATACCCTTTAGTTGAAAGATTGAGATGCCTATTTTCCTCAATCATGCCTGTTTTTTTGTTACCCCATGTGGCCATTTCGGATGAATCGACCTGTTTTGGAGCCCTGAAATGCATCAGAAGTGCACAATTTAATGGGCTAACCAAAAGGATGCATGGGAGTGTGCTCTTGCTCATCCTTTTGGTTAGATAAGGTTGACACTTGAAATTTGTGGGGTTAAATAAAAATCAACCAGTTTTGGACCATTTTTGGCCTAGCCATCCTATTCAATGGACAGGTGAGTTTTATAAGCCTCCTATGACTAGTACAAATATCTTAACTATATCTATTTGAAAAATACCGATATACATTAATCTCGAGGTTTTTAACATTTTTTTGCATATCACAGTGATTAATACTCTTATTTCATCTCTTCATATTTCCCTCTTACTAATGACAAAGAAATCTTTCCAAAAAGGGCCCCAAACTCTACCATATGGTCAGGATAATGCTAGTTTTTATCGGTTTCTTAAAATCTAAAACAAAACTTTTAAATGGCGGTCAAATGGACGTCAAATTTAATGTTGAAAACAAAAGTTTACATAGTCACACTTGCTGCCATTGTAGAATGTCTATCAGTATAATTATTTTAATGGGAAGGAAACTATTTCAGGAATTTTAACCAAGAATTTACATATTCATACAATGAGTATATGCCGTCTTTGATCCTAAGTTGATCTTGAACCTAGTGAAGCATACATTCTGCACCATTGATTAAATGTCATGCAATTTCAATTAATCTCTAAATATGGCAACCCCTATTAATATGAAAGGGTTCTAATCATAGTTACCAAATCCGACCGGATTTGCACAAAATCTGGCCGAATTAGATTTTTCAGCCGGTCTGGATAAATTTGCTCTGGGTTGGCCCTTTTTATACCAAAAAAAAAGCAGTTTTTATTTTTGCAATAAGAAGACTCTCAACACCCTCATAAATTATTTAATACTAAAAATGTTAAAATTTTATATTATGTAATTATTTTTTTCCTCCATATTTGTCAATTTTTGCATATTTATAAATTATGCTCATATATAATATGTGTATAGCATCAAAGTTTTCCGAACTTTTTGAAGAGTTTCAGATATTTGGTTTTTTTGCCCTCCCAAATGGATTTGGATTTCTGGACTTGGTAACTATGGTTTTAATACACACCATTCTAAATTGCAACACTCTTAGAAACGCTTTGATTTCCGTTTAGAGAAGCACATGCCAGTGTGACCTTGTAGCAAAAATCAACCTTCGCTTGGGTTAGTGTTTAGAAAAAGCTTCTCTAATTAGGTTTTGAGCGAGAGTAACTCTTGTAGAGGTGGCAAAAATATCTCTTGGCTCTTGAAGGCTGAACTCGAAGCCTCCTTGAGTTTTCACTAACTGAAGAGGCTATCCATTTTCCTTAGAGATTAGTGCTCGTAGTTGAGTCTTAAAAGTCACAACTGACAACGGTGGCTTGCATTTGTGCTATCCCACAAGAAAATGCTGAACAATCAGAGGCCACATAACTCCATCTCTTCAGGCGAGACAAAGCTAGGTAAGTACGTTTATTCTCTGTGATTTCCTTACATTTCCAGGTTTTAAGACGTAGGTGTAGCTTGCTTTTAATTTTATTCATGGTAGTTGATTTTTACTTTCTTTGCCTTAGCTTAGATAGTGGTTAGACTTCCTTCTAGCCTAGGCTTTCTAGTCTAAAGACACTTAGGTGTCTATTCTAGTGAGACCCTCTTGCAATCACGAAGTGAAACTTGGCGGGCCACTGTAGTTAGGTGGTATGGATGTGCCTATGCAGATTGACTAGGCATAGCACACCTTTTATCCCTGGTTGCACATATGTCGTCTACCACATTGAGGACTTTGCTTTGTTGTGTGAGGTTTGCAAAAGGAATGAAGCAAATGTACTTAGAAAATCAGTTTTCCTTCAATCATTCTGTGTTCTTAAATAGAAGTGGAATCAGTTAGCATGGATTTACATACTTATTTGCCTTGGGTCAGAAGGAAAATTTCTATCAACATTGTGGTTGTTAGACTAGCCAAGTATGCCTATTTTATTGCCATATATTTCACCAATAAGACCTCACAACTTGTCGAGTCATTCTTGCCACATACATAATACACGAGCTTTCAAAACTTCTGTTAGTCAATGGGGTACAAGATTTAACAACTTTAACAAGGAACTGTTTACACTTGATAGCACCATCTTGTTCTGAGTAACAAAGAAATGTCTAGAGGTGTCTTTGAGAAATTGAGTTGCAAATCAGCAAGTTGCATTCCCTATTTGGATGCATTTTGTAGGGAAGGTATAAGATAGATAAGATAAGATAATGTTATTAATGTCCAACACATGACCACAAAAGTAGGTCAATGGGACTGCAGAGTACAAAGCAAACAAACCCAGCAAGAGGACCCAAACGGGTCACCCGAAATACAATGAGAGAAGGAGAGGAGGAGAAGGAAACAACAGAGGCCGAGAGACCAGAAACGAAGAAGAGAGAGATGACAGTGTGGGGAGGGAGCGGAAGGAGCAACATCCCCAACAACATCACCTAACACTCAAGGCCGGATGGGAGTAACTCGCAGTGCGCCGACGACAAGAAGCAGAGACTGTGGAATGCCTGGGGGTGGCGTCGGGAGGAAGGCGGTGCCTCAAAGTAGGCCTGGTGGATCGTTGTCTATGTGGAGGTGCCCTGGGACATGCCTGAGATAGGGAGCCTCGGGTGGAAGGAACAGAGTCACGAGACCTGACGGACCTAGACTGGGGGTCCAGACACGTGACCAAATGCCGCTTAGCACCCCTCACTAGGGAGAGCAACGGGAAGAAGGAAGTGATCAGTCTAGTAGCCATCCATTAGGGGGAGGAGCATGTCCCGGACCCTGATGACCACTGAAGGTAGAGAGCAAGACATCTCTGATCATAGTATCTGAAGAAAGTTGTGAAGGAAGGAAGCTCGCGGAACAGGCAATGGAATCGCCCATGAATCTCATAGTAAACAGGACATCTGAAAATGAAGTGTTCTTCGGTTTCAACCTCCTGGAGAGAGCAAAGCAGGCAAGTCCGCTCCGAGCGGTCTAAGTGGTGGTCAGTCTCAATACGGAGTCGATGTGAGCCCACTCGAAACTGACCCAGAGAGATACGAAGGACCTGCAACCAATGCCGGGAAATGTACATGGGTCTGAAGATGACCCCATCATGGATCTCGAGAAAGTGTGCCGCATAGAATGACATCTTCGGACGCAACCCCCGGGGTTGGTCCATGTGTGCTGGATGAACTGTCTGTAGATATCATCTCTGATTATCCTATGAAGATCATGTTGGTTGGGTAGCAGGTGGGCAGGGGCATCCAGAGAATAGCTGAAGGGTGGGAGACGGTCCATCTGGATGCCAATGGACTCGAAGAGGCGTGAAATGCAGGCATACCAGCAGCGAGAACGTCTACTGTGATCTGAGGAAGCAATAGCTTCAGAGGAGCAGTAGGCAAGATAAGTGTACCTGTCCTTGTCAACAGAAGAACTAGAATACCCCCGAATACGGTGCAACAGCAACACAAGGCTGAAGATGGTCTCCAACCGAAAAGGGCGAGCCCCAAACTCAGCGAGGATAATGTTGTGAGGAACAGATTCTTTGCACCTGATAATGCGTCTGAGCATGAGGATCTGGACACGCTCAATTCATTGATATGTCACATAAAAGGCCGTTTATAATTATGACCCTCTTTTGGTGATTTATTTGATCGCGGAAGACATTCATGTTCCATCCGTCAAACAATGTCTCGAGGAAAACTGGTAGATATTAACTTATCTAAATGTGAACCTCAACTTGGCTCAAAATAGGATAAAATATGAACAGAACAAACACCTCAATTCAAAGTTCGAGATGTGGTCTTTATGTGCTTACAATCTTATAAGCCGAAGTCTCTCAAAAACCTGTTCTAGCAAGAGTTGATGGGTTATGTATAATATATACTATTAAACTGCCAGCAGCGTCATGAAGGCCTAACACTCTCCATTCCTCACGCCTGTAGAAAGTGGTAGCAAAAATGGTTAAAATGTCTTGCCTCCCTTAATGACAAAGGACATTCTTGGGTTCCAGAGCACAATTTGGAAAACTTGAGAGAAGCTGTTGAGGACCAAGGTATTGCTGGAATATGTCATTTGGTAGAAGAATTTTCCATTGGAGGGTGCTTTGTGTGGGAAGATCCTAAAATATTGCAACAACCAGCAATTTTTTTATAGGAAAAGTCAATTCATAAAAGGGATTGTTATGATGCTCGAGCTTGCTTAAGTATTAGTTATTGGTATTTCATGTATCTATTAGGAATTTGTGGATCCATTAGGAGTTTTTAGTTATTTGTGTTTCCTGTTCAGGTAGGTTGGATGTACTTTTTGTAAAATATTTATTTATCCCACACATGATATAAAAAGAGAGCTAAAGCAGGAGGTTTGCGACAATTAGGATCTTAGGTGTTAGATTAGGGTATTTTTTGTGAAGTGGTTGCTTGTGCACAGGTCCACAGAGGTTGTCTTGACTCTTGACCATAGTATTGAGACTCTGGAAGGGTCTACTAAACTTGCAGGGTCCTGAACTGAGCAGAGGCTCGTAAGTTTTGCGGCCTCAATTTGTCTGATTCACGAGATCATTATCTTTGGCGATCGTTTCAATTATTCGTAGAAAAATGAAGACTTCTTGGGATGTCTTCATGGTAGGCTTCTGAAGAATATAAAAAAGCTTGCTCCAGTGTATCCCGTTTCAATTGCAGACAATAAGCATACATATGAATTTGCTGTATCAACAGATAATAATGAAGTTTAGCAGATGTTATACTGTTGCATTTGGGTATTTGATTTCGCATCTCTTTGGGTTTAGCGGATCCTCAGATGGCATGAAAATGATGTTGGAGGAGACAATATAAGATCCGCTAAGTTTCTTGAGGAGGAAGTGCAAGAGCCTGTTCAATAAGACTACTTTGAGTTTTATCTGTAGGCTGCAGCTGTTATTGGATTATTGAAAGTACTAGATTATATAAATTTATTAAAATCAGAATGGTGTACAGAATATATAAAGAAAGACAACTGATCTGTTGCGATTGCATGTGTAAAGGGTTGTTTCTACCAATAATTGGCAAGTTGGCACTACAAACAAACTTACAATGTAGGATGTGATTGCAAATTTGTGTAACGGTGTTATATATTGTGTACGTCTGGAAGAAAATGTTTGTCTCTTCTGCTTCCTTATATTTTACAAATTCTTTGTTTTGAAGATTTTTTTGTTAAGGTGTGTTTTCTAGTTCTAAATAAGTAACTAGAAAATACTAATTTTGGTTGCTGTGTATATTATACTGTATGCATATGTTAAATTAATTTCAACAATAGTAGTTTTAGTTAATTGTTAATATTATTGATGTTATTCTTCTTTAGAATGCATAAGAATCAGTTATATCAGCTGATTATTATTAAAATCACTATTTTTATTTTCCAAAGTCATGTTGACTTTTTGCAGAGTTTTCTTTGCTGAATCCAATTTCGAGTCAAAAATGTGGTTGCCGAGTCTAATCCGAGTCCAAGTCTCAATACTGTGTTCTTGACCATGTGCAATGACCATACAATGCCTGTAGACATTCTCTGCGAGTGTCGACACCCATCACTCCTTTGGATATTTTCTCTTCTATGTACTGCTTGAACATATTCTTGAATTGCACTGGTTTTTGTTGTCTTCAGTTTTATGCAATTAGATTTCATTAAATAACACTTGCCTTTTTTCAGTCTTTGCAACATGGAGATATGATTATTTTTGTTGGAGAGCATTCAAAATTTCAAATCCGTCTTTCAGTTCAGATTTAAAATTTTCAAAGACCTAGATTTTCTGCCCAGGATTTATAGCTATATCAAGTTTGTGTTGGGCTCTTAAAAAACGTGCAGATGAAACATTAGAAAAGAACATCAAATTTAAAATGAGTCCAAATGGATTGACATGCCAAGACTTAGCCAGACTTTGAAAGACTTGGCTAAGAATCACAGACTTGCTGAGACTCTGCAACTATTTTACCAGCATTTGAAGTTATAAAAAACAGAATAAATAATCGAAAATGCTGAATTTTATTAATCTTTCTCCCGACAGGAAACTGAGCAATTAAATTTTCTAACTTTTAAGCTGAATAAAGATGGGTTTTCAACATGTGCACAAATTTTACTCTGCAGAATTTTGTTTGGGTGCTTTCTTGTAGATTTTCACCGGTGGGCATGGTGAAGCTTCATTTTTTGTGAATTTCCTAATTTAATGATTTTTATTTTCAGTCTTGATGCTGAATAAAATTGGAGCCCTAGTTAACTTGGAGTAAAATTGGTTCCAAGTCCGGCTACAATTATTTAAGGGCTTCATGGTACTGTAGAAACTTGGAAAATGCTAAGAAATATGGCCCAAGGAGTGCAGTGCATGTCAATTTAGCCACAGGCTTCAGATTAAGAAGGCCAACACAGCAGTTTCGAGAAAATAAGAAATTTCAATTTCAAATCTAAACCCCATATCTGAAGGTGGTGTGAAATTGATTGTAGCTCAAATTTAGCACTAACTTAAGCCACGCGTGGACTGTTTGAGCAGAAACATGGAACACAGCCATTTCCATTGCATCAAATGACAATTTTTATATTCATTTTCCAGTGATTCCTTTTTCAAGAAATGTTATTTTATAAGCAATCCCATATAAATTCAGTCATACTCAACAAAGCTGGTGTTATAATAATCTTTACAACTTTTTTTGCTTTTCCTTCAGCCCTGTTGAAATATTTAGCTTTCTTGTTCCTTGCGAATATTTCACCTTCAGTAATGTCAAAGTGTTTTTTTATGTTTGTTGGGAGAAATATTTGTTCTTTTACTTCATCTCTGTCTTTTGTTTTGTCTTTGTGTGTGGATTTGGTAGCTGCCTTGGGCGTGTCTTCATGTATTGATGGGTTTACTTCACTTTCAGGTCTGGGATGGATGACACGGAGAAGAAAAAGTGGTCTGCTGAAGGAGCAGCAGAAAATTCATGTTGGTTAAGTACAATAAAGTCATCAGAAAGGCCACATATTGCAGGGATTTATCCTCCATCTCATGTACAGTCTGTTTGGTCATACAAGTAACATTGAAGTCGCTACTTGCTCAATTTAATTACTCCAGTTTTTTTCTAAGATTACTCCACAGCTCACTTATTGAGCAGGGCTGTTCATTGAGTCACTGAGATAACCATGTGTCGTCACAGTGATTCTGTTGTCATTTGCAAGCTTTGTAAGGCTGCTTTATGGAGTATGAGTTTATGAATTCATGTCAAGGTTCACACAAAGCTGGACTGTACGAGTCTGGAAACTGTGACCTCCTGATAGCTGTCATGAAATGAATGAAGAGCACACAAATTTCATTTTTCTGATGTATTTGATCTTGCAGTTTTCAAATGTATTTTTCTGTGCCTTCTGTGTAAACATTTGAAGTAGAGAGAGTTACAAGAATGTTTTCTTTATCCGTTTCCTTTGTCTTCCAATCCAACCACCTTTATAATTTTCATCATTTGCTTCTAGTTTCTTAGTAGATAAACTTCTCTTATAATCCCTCATTTCTACGACTTACAACATAACTTTTGTATAAGCTTTCATCCTTTTCTATTGTTTCTGCAAGTATAGAATGCTGCTTCTTTTCCCGTATCTCTATTGTATGTGTTGCCACTCCAGCCACATTTAAAAAAATCTTTTGACATTAATTTCCGTTAAAGTTCAGAAGACAACTGTAATGTGAAGCCTCTTTTGTTTTCTGATGTTTAAATATTTAGGGGTGGAACTTTTAACTGTCAACTAGACAAAAACTAATGCATTATTGGTCGTGTGTCTTTGAGAGTGGTATGTAGGGTTGGTGCATAGACTAGATAGGAAGGATGTAATCAAGCATTAAAACATAGATTGGATTGGCTGGCTTCTTTGTGCATTTTTTCAATCAATATTTTAGTGGGGAGGTTGTAAAAGACACGGTGATAAGATATTCTTAAGCTAATTTCCAGGAACACCGAGACCTGTTTTTCAGAGTGTTATGCCTGGAATTTAATGCACTATTTGAAATCCTGAGATTGAGATTGACTGGCGGAAAGCACTATATGAGTATAAACATTGCAGACAGGTATCTACTAACTCAATTCTTTGTCAATTTAAGCTGTTGCATTTGAAGTCTGCCATCTTTGTGTTTGTTATTGTGTTGGGCATCCTGTTTATGATAATACTCCTAGGATTCTAGTGGAAATCCTATTCCAGCTGCATCTGTGGCTGGGAATGTCTGTATCATCTGAGCAGTGATTAGATCTGAGTCTTTATTAAGTTGGTTTAACAGCCAGTTTATGTTTTCTGTTATTTTGGATATTGGTAGAATTTTGATCCTTGTTTGAAGGATGTCTTCTGTTGTCATGGTGCTCTCTTTATTCAGAAGTTTTGTGCAGATCGGTCATTCCTCAAGTCTGTGTTTGGGACTTCTTATTGAGGATTTCTTGCCTGAGATAATCCTTGTTCCGGGGGAATCTGTGCATTGGTCTTGAAAGATACTTAATGCTTGAAAGGTGGGTTTTAACATGGGATATCCATATCCATGGTTGTGTACTTGTACATTCTATGGGATTAGTCATTAATTCATATAATTGTGCAATATGTACTAATAAAGGTAAAGGTAGTTTTTAGGTCACTGCCAAGCGAGATGCCAATTTGGTGTACGAGACCTCCTTTGTGGAATCCCACAAGGGGGATTGTCTTTTCCATTTACCGTGTATATTGATGAACAAGATGTACATACCCTACCCCACGTTGGATTCAAACATGTGCCTGTTTTATGGAGAGAACACATGCTTTCACCGTCAGGCCCACTCTGGCTGTACATGTTTATGTCAGAGATTGTCTGAAGGATGTGCATGGCATGTGGCAGATAGCAGAAGTCTTTTATTAACTGGGGTTCTTATTTTAACTAAACGCTAAGATCTTTCCAGTTGTAATAATATTATCATCATATTTTCCGATGATTATAGTATATGGAAGTTAAAAATTGTGGGACAATTTTTTGTGGCCTTTGGAACATTTTGGCATATTAGGAAGGATGTGGCAAAGGGCATGAAGAAAACAATCAATCTGTTCAATAAGAGATTTGAGGCTTCCATTAAGTATAATTTTGGAAAAAATAATTCTGGAAAAGACCTGTGTGAAGAATTATTTTACTATCAATCTGCCACATTCTAAACTTGGTGACAGCATCAATCGTCTTTTTTTGACCTTGGTAAGAGCAATTGCTTTTGATGCTACCATTTTTATGACCACTTATATTTATTTTCTGGCCAGTTGCCTCATCTACTTGCCCTTCTAGAGTTTGGTTTTTGCCCATGTCACTGTTGTGTCTGTTTTTGAATGTATTGATGACATCCTTGCCGATGTATGCCAAACATTATTCCGTCCAATGATATTTTCACCAGAATTGTTCCTTCACAAGTATGACCTATAGAGTTGTACTAATCAGTTGTACCGCTACCATATTCATTCATTGTCAGAATTTACTCTACATTGTACTGCGCCCAGTAGCTGGATTAAATGGAGGAAGCGCTCGGATTCAGGTGCGGATAGTGGTAGCTGGCAGGACATAGGCAGTAATAATGCAGATTTCGTAGATTTAGTGGGTCTGCCCCTCCTAGGTTAAAAAAGGTTGGTTGTGTTTGTAATTTATTCTAGTGTTTCATAGCTCTGACTTACCAAAGGAATTGACCCTGTATTTAAAAAAGAGAAGATATAAAATATCCCAAAGCTAGAGATCATTTCAGTAGGTGTCCTCTATAGTGCCATTTCTCTATGATGTCTTGTGGAATAGAGAGGACACGTTTATTGTAGCATTGGGTATGGAATATGGCATTGCAATAAATGTGGGCATGTGCACTATTGCATAATGTATGTATGATGAAGATGTCGAACATAGCTATAGCCTTGTAGGAAGCTTCAATTTGCAGCCTTTGTGAACATTTAAGGAAAAATAAATCCATTTTGGTGAATATTATTTCATTTTGCAGCCTTAGATTGGTTTTCTAATGGCGTAGATATGGGAACATCGTCAAAGAAAAAGTAAATGTCTTTTTTACATAGGTAATTTGAGGGGATCTATTGGGGTCCTCACCCGATAACTTAAAATATTAGGATAAATGTTTTAGAAACAAGAAAAAGAGGAGGTTTTGGAAGGGCCTTTGCCCTCGTACAATCACAAGAGAAGACCCCATCTAACACTATGGTTGGGGTTTGCCTAGAGGTTTTATCATCTTACTAGGAGGCCTCTTTTTCTTTTGCACAATTGATGAGTCTTCCAAGTCATTACAATCATCAATCAAATTAGTATGCAGAAATGTCTTTTTAGTAGGAGAAGCCCCTACCATTTTGGAAAGTTGTATCGAGCGAAGGGGTAGGGTCAACCATCATCCTCCCGAGAAGTTGTACCCTTCCAGAGAAGTTGTACCCTAGGTCGGCTCAAGAACCACAATCGATTGGACACCCAACAAAGATTCAACAACTCCCACCCGAGAATCGGAGGTAGTTTTGGGAATCTATAGGGATGGTGAACTAAAAAGTGTTGAGGAGGGCATCGTTCCACCAAGATGTTGCTTTTGTTTGCTTGCGTTTGAAACAAATCAACCAATTGTCTAGTGTCAAAGTAGTTGTGACAACGGAAAGGAAATCCCTCATAGTGCAATGGTTGAACCCAAGGGTCATCTCGCCACATGACAAACAATATCAGTCGGAAGAGCTTTAGAGATGTTGATAGCAACTAGGATACAATCAAAAGTTGTATGGGAGAAACTTCGAAGTAGTAGGGTCAGACTTAAGGTATCTACCCACTTTATGACCAATCACTTTTAAGCATGATTGAATTTAGAATTGCAGCGGTAGGTTAGGCAGTCTAACCCAAATAGGCATGACATTTAGAGATTCAATAGCAGGGTTGAGGGGAATTACGGCTTAACCATAAGGCTATGCTCACCCTAAACCCATGTTTTATCAAGGGGAGCCAAATCCCGTTCAATAGTTCAATAAAAACCACGATAAAAACCCCCTTGACACATGGTTAAATCATCAAGTTGTCCGTGATGAGGGGTTTCAGGAGTCATGAAATTGTGGAGCTCCGGGAGGTTGGGCCAACATATGCTAAACTTGCAAATCAAGTCTTTTTCAGCAAGAAACTTTTCACACTCTAGGGCTTCAACTAGTAAATCCTCTTGCAAAATCAGTTAAGGAGCCTCCTCGGTCTTGGGCAACGACTTCCTCAAAGGCTTTGTCCTTATAGGTGTCTTCGGACCACGAGAAGTAAATGTGGCAAAAGAAATGTCGGCTCCTACTTGTAGACGTGCTTCAACATCTGGCTCCTTTTGCAAACTCGATCCAAATCTTTGTTCCCATTCGAGATTAACTATAGGAAGTGTCCCATATCTCGAAGGCACTTTAAGACTAGACAATGATCTTTGCTTCGTTTATCCGTAGTTGCATGTCACTGTTGAAGATCGCCCACTTTTATGGGATCCGCGCAAGTGAGATGAAGAAATGCCTCAAGCAAATTCAATAGTGGAACAACAAAGGTTGGATCATCCTTGTATGCGATAGAATAATAGGTCCCCCAAGCTCCGGGGCAAGCCTTGTGGGCAACATAATAGGGTTAGCAGAGGAGTGCACCATTCAAGTACTCAAAACTTTTGCAATGATCACTTATAGAAAGTAAATGTAAGTGAATTATGTATTTGAATATTAAGGTCAATTACAGATCAAATGATATCATGGCAAGTTTCCTAACGTCTTGAAAGCGGATGCTAACATGTTTCCATATTTGTGAGTATATTTGCTTCCATATTTGATAATTGACGAATGCATGATTCTGGATGCATATTCAATTCATAGGAAAAACTTTGAAGAGAGATGCTTCAAGTGCTGGATGAAATAAAATAGAAAATTCAGATGGAGAATAGAGGGCTAATAGAGATGTTGTAGCGCTTGGTGTTGTAGAATCAAGAGCTGCAATTTAAATTGACAAGCCATGGAGATTTTCTCATGTGTGTCATGAAGGAGTTGTAACAAGTTTTGCATGCAAAGGAAAAGATTTGGAAAAGTTTTAAGAAGATGGAGGAGTGAAAAGAACAAAAGAATAACCATTGTGTGGAAAGTATTGGAAGAAGCAATCCATCATTAAAACAGAAAGAAAAATTGTTCACACCAATCTCCAACCCACAGAAGAGATTTAGGTATAAAAAATAAAATGAACGCAAATTGTGAAAACCTCTTCAAACTAACATGAAGAGTAAAGAAAAGAGGAGGTGCTGTCCAAAGGCTTTGGGATGTCCAATTGAGATGTAATATTTTTAGTGCATCCCGGTTAATGCAGATGCTCTAGTCTTGATATTTGCACCCATTTGACTTATTTTGTGTTACATCTGCTATTTGACAACTGTACCGTACATGTATCAAATTCCAAGTCGGACTTGTGATCTTTATGATGCTTGACCTTCATAATTTTCTTCGAGTAATCTCACAAGTTATTGTCTATCTTCTACCTCTCTTGTCATGTATTACAAGGTGTAAGGAAAGCATTCATAGCTTGCATATCAATTTATAACAATATTACATTGATATACAAGTGAAGATGAAAATAGCACATAGATGTTACAAGAAACACGTTTGCTCATCGGCCACATTGGATTTGATGGTGTATCGGTTTTCAGATGACATTGAATAAGTGTACTAAACAAGGATAACACTATCACAGCTATGCACCATTAGATACAATGATGATGGAATCCAAAATTTGACGTGTTTGGGATGAAAAAGAAGCTAGTGGTGAAGATGGCATTCAATTTAGAGTAATGTTGTGATACCACGAGTTGATCAAAGTTCTAAAATCCTCCTAGAATAATTACCTTTTCTTCAAAAGAAATGCTCCCCATTGGAGTAAGTTGCGAGAGTAGATATGCAAAGTGCCCTAGTGTACTATTTCCTTATGAGGAACTTGTCCATGATTTACAATTTGGTAGATTTGAATTCATTGATTCCTTGTGTGCTTGATCCATTCATTAATGAATTGAACTACCTTTGTTGGCAAACTTCAATAAGGTTTGATTATTGTTATTTGTAGTTCTTTTGCCACATATGGCGTGTATATGACATGTCTAACAAAGGTGGAAAGTAATGGCAAAAGACTTTCCCATTGAATACTTGATGAAGACCAAGATAAGATAAAAGATTGAACTTAATAGTTGTTATTTCTAACCTTCTTAGTAATGGGGTATGGGCCACACCAAATAAGATGGTTCTTGTAGTATGGTCATGTGAGTCTTTCTTTTTGTAAATGAAGCCATACTATGTCATCAACCTTTCAAACTATTGAGGTGTTTAATGTTGATAATAACATTGTTTGTACTTGGCATTAACTTTCTATAGAGTGGTATGCATTCTATTTTCAATACATTGATTGTGTTAAATGAACTTGGTCACTTTGTTAACGTCCTTTTGATCCCGAGGAATTGTCAAAGTGTTGATGGCGGACAATCACTACACAAGTGTTTCATAAACACAATAAGCCGAGGAGCTATTTCCTTAAGAGGGACACCTATTTCTAGAAAAATAAGAGAAAAGTCATTCATAGGATTTCACTTTAGATGTGGGAGCTTGGAAAGTTGAAACTGTGCATTTGAGTGTCCTCATGCACATCGAGATAGAGAGAAAAGGGGAAGCAATATTGACGCACAATTCCTATAGGACGATGTGAAGTCCATGGGATCACATGAATGTGTTGACATTAAGTAGGGATAATTTTTTTCATGCTAAGGAGACTCTTGAAGGTTGCATGAAGGAAAATAGAGGTGATTCAAAGGGGACAATTGCTCTTACGAAAGTGGAATACTAGAGGTCAACAATGGAAAAAATAGAATACATTTGTGATATTGTTATGAAGTTAGGTTTGGCATGCAATATACACACAATGCATTCTAAAATATCTTGTTTAGTGATGTAAGAGAATCCGGGGACATAAGAAATCCTGTATTAACCAAAAAATCATTAGAGTATATTGTTGTGTTCTTTGCATTGCTGCAAAGGTCTAAGTCTTGTTGTGGAGGTCTAAGTCATGTCGTTATGGTCAAAGTATTTCCATGGAGGTCAGTCATTCCAAAAAGGTTTATTGACGTAGTGATAACCTATCAATGTAGTAATTATCTACCAATTTTGTGATCATTTGTTAATGCCACATAATACGACAAATGAAGACAATGATCTTGCAAAAAGGCCAAATTATGCCAAATTTCTTGTATGGGTCCACGAGGTCTTGCATTCATAACATTCCATGTTTTTTGAGTCTTAATAGGTGGCATGTAACTAATATTAATGGTGCCTTTGGGTGGATGAAATGTCTCTATAAACAAACTATTGTGTCTTAAAACGGGGGTAGAGTGGAGGAAAAAGAAGGAATTGGTAATTGTTGGTATAGTAGTTGTTGGACATTATGAAACAACACAAATTCTTTAAGTGATAACAACCTAGATATGATTGTATATATCTATTTAGATATGACTAAGGTTATATTGTTGGTGATTAGCCAATGTATAAATGTGTTGTTCCTTTTGTGAGCGAATAATATAATTATTATGTTTTGTTATATATTGTATTGTTTTGTGCATTGACTTTCAAGGATGCATGGTCCAAGGCTACTTAGAATTAGGCTCCCTAACCGCACTTGCCTAATTTGGTATCAAAGAAATGTTTTCTTTCTTTGTGAGTGAGGAACATGCATTGGATATTTTCCACATTGAAGTGTAGTTTAGTTGTCACTCAAAAAAAAATTCCTAAAATTTATAAATTTTGTGTCGCTAAGTGTCTAAGGTCCCTTTGGACAAAATTTATATTTTGTTGTACCCAATTTTGAAGGTTTTGGTCCTTGATTAGAAAAATCGCTCCTCGGAGCAAAATGAGGAATTGTTCATGCAATTTCTCTATTATGCAACTTAAGCAACAAGGCGATATAAGGTCATTGGGAAATTTTCTCTACTTTTGAGTTTGGTACTACCACCTCGATGTGCCCGACCAAAATAGAAGGAATATTTCCTTTATTCCCTCATTTATGTGATGACGCACCTAGGTCGATCAAAGTGAAGGGAATTGGGTAGTGCATGTTGGCTATGTCAACCCTAACATAAACATGAGGAATGGTTCCTCTATTCTTCTTGTTACGTGATTTGGGTGAAATCCAAGTAAAATAAAATGCTTATCACCCACGTCACACCTTAATGAAACATGAGGAACTATTCCCTCAATTCCTTAGTTTTGCAATGGAGGTGATGTAGTGTTAAAGAACTAAAACATTTCCATGTTAAGAAAGCGTTCCACAAGTGGTGGTTTTGAGCGATAAGAGTTTTGGAACTATATAAACAAATTTACAAATCATTTTTAACTGATTCTAAAACTTCGTCCACAATTTTGTGCTTTGCCCTATCATTTTGATTTTCCCTAATTTGTTGTTTTTCCTTCCACAAGCACTTTGTCTTTAAGCCTTTCAAATTTGAATATATGATTGAATTTTCCCCTCTCGAGCTTCATTTTCACTTTGGTTTCATGGGAATTATTATGGATGTTTTTCTCTTACCACTATTCCTCTATGTTTTTCCCTCATTCGTACATTAAATCAAAATTTGCTCCCATGATTGTTTCTCTTCCTTTTTCATTGTAAATTCAAATTGCTCATTTTCGCCATGAAGTTCTAATACGCGAGGATATGAGCACTTTTAATCATTGGAGACTAATATCCACGAGATTAGAGATAATGATGTGAAATACATGGATTTTGCGAGAATTCTCAAAATGAATGCAAGATGGTAAACCAATTCTGTTGGGTGAACATATCTTTAGTTTTGGTATTTCTCACATGATAGGGTTCCCTCATTCATTTCAATTCTCAAACACATTTTGGTATGTTCTCGATGCTTCGACCTAGACACAAAATAATTAAAGGAACCCTCTCAATAGATAATTTCCCAACTTGATGCCTATCACATTAATAAAACCCTTAGAATTAAGCCTTCATATGCTACTAAAGTAAAGACTTTGGACATGGCCCAAGGTGTCTTTAACTTTACCCCAAAAATTATATGACCATGATAACCAAGTCCTATCTAAAAAAGAAAAAAAAGGTAATTCCAAGGTTCCTAAGAGTTTTTTTCATGTTAGATTTTGGAATAACACTTATACATAATCACTCATGGGACTACCTTAGCGAGTTCGTGATTACTAAGGCACAAAACTTGATAACTTGGTCGAGTTGAAAGAGGTATACAAACCTACTTGGAGGCTATACAAACCACACAAAATAAATGTTTTATGGTAGAAGACATTAGTGATGATAAAGTGGAATCCATAGAACCAAGAACACAAGTTGCGAAGAAGAAGAAGAAGTAGTTCAAGCCAATGGTCTAGGCGAGAGGCTTATATATGTTATTAAGATAATGGGGAGTAATCTTAGATTAGATACCCCAAGTTATGCTAGAATTATGGAGATATAATATCCCATTAATTGGATAATGAAGTTTGAGAAATATTTCAAGAGTATGAATATACGTGAAGACCCCGAAAGATTCAAGTTCACCAATACCAAATTGAAGGGTCAAGTGTCTCTTTTTGCGAGAATGTACAAATGGATATTGGAGAAGATAGAGCTTATCTAGCAACAAAATCTCACCAACATGACATTACCACCGAGAATCCATTAGAGACATACACGAAATAGTGGATCAAATCTCCATATAATTGAGTGCTCTCAAATGTTCAATCCACATGATCCTCTCTCCATGTTTGTTAGATATTGTAAAGGGAGAGCTTAATATAGGATTTTAAAAATTATGTTCAAAGAAATATTGTTTAAATAAAATAATACGAGTGTAACCAAGTTGTTGAGAAAATAACAACTTGGTTAAGCAATTTAACCACATAACTCCCTAATTTTAATCTTAACTCACTTGGGAGTATGAACACAACCGATTCTAAACCAGTTCAGAAATAAACCAAATGATCAACAAGTGTGAACACTCCAACAATGGAAAGAATGCATCAAAAAAATTGAAGATGAAGGCTTTGGAAAGATTGGTGGAAACAATGATGGTTAAATTCTTTCCTACAAAATGCCAACTCAATTTGATCAATAATTTATATAATCGGTGAAGAGAACTCAATGTGAAAGCATACACTTGACAAATTTAATGAGACCCTCCATTTGAAAGTGTCATGTAGAGGATGATGTGGAGAAAATATTGTTTTACTTTAAGAGGTTACATCTCTCAATTCAAGATGAGTGCGGGATGATCTAAGTGTGATCCATATAAGAAGCCTATCAATATGTGATGAGGTCGGAAGATAATTTTTCATATAGATGATAAAGCATGACATGAGGAAAATGAAATATTGCGTAAGGTAGTGGGAAAGGTGGCGGTAGAGTAGGTTTTACACAAGAACTAAACACCAACAATTCACTATGCAATGATGGTGCACGAGGATGAAGAGGAAATTCTAGTAGGGAAGGAGGATCCTTTAGATGTGTAGGTAGCCACAAATTCATCCACACATATTTTAGGTGTGGGGAGAAGAAGCATATAACTTGTGAGTACCTACATGCACAAAATGATGGTGGGGGAAATGTAGTAATGTGAGTGCCCATATTGTATAAGTAGAAGAGAGTGATGCATTAATTTTTTTAAGACCCAAACATATGAGAATCACTAATGATAAAGTGAATTTTGTTAAAGCCAATGAAAGAAGAAGTTGGCCCATTAAAAAAGAAGAATTTGTTGAGAATCACATGTAAGTCAAGAGGCAATGTTTGTAAGACAATAGTATATAATGAGAATAATGAAAAATTGGTAGCACATGAGATGGTGGACAAGTTGGGGTTGAATAGGATTGTAAATCTAAAACCCCGTGATCCATAGGGATCTAGAAGAACACCACTTCATCAGAGCAACCAGATCTAGAAGAAAAATTAAGCAAAATGAAGAGCAAACTATAAAGTTACAGAACCACCACTATGTGCAGAGTAGTGGTTGTGTAACCACCCCCTCCACAGAATGGCGGTTACGTAACTGTCATGGCGGTTGCATAACTGTGAGTGTGCATACACCGATGGTCCTATTACTAATGGACGAAAAACAAATCAGAGCCACAAACGGTCACAAATTTCAAGTGTCCCAACCGTGTCTCTTCCTTGGACAACGTTTCTCATTCTCTAGTGCACGAGAGGACATGGGAAGCAAGTTATTTAAGGGAGAACATAGGTGAGAATTGATCATCCGAAGTTTGAATGCAAGAGAGTGAGAAAGAAACCATTAGAAGCTGGAAGTGTTTTATAGAAGTAAGGTGTAGAAACAGAGCAACCAAGTATAAAAGGGAGGTGTTTACATTGTTTACCTTCTTTCCTCTTGTTGTAATCGTAATTCTTTTACAATTGGCCAATAAAAATTGGGAAGAAAGAGCAATTGCCCTTCTCGGTTGGTTTTCCCTCAACTTGGGGTTTCAGGATAAATATTGTGTTGAATTGTTATCTTTCCTTTCTTGCGCAAGTAGTTCTAAGTTTCAGTTTTGCTCACTAATAATTAAAGACTACCATTTTCAAAGTTGAAAGTAGAACAATAAATTGTTGTGGTCTCATAAATTTCCAAAGCTAGAGGTTTACAGATCATTTTGGTATCAAAGCTGATTATTATCCAGGATTGTGGTATTCGTTCTTGTGATTTGTATGACAATGAAAAGGTCTAAAGGCAGAGAAGTTTTACTTTGTGATCCAGACATATCTATGAAGAAGTGGAAACAAAGGGTCCGAGATCAAATGGAGGAAGAGAACTTGGTACGTAGAGCTTGTATAGACACCCAAAAGAATTTTAGATCTGCAAAAGATGGATTCGGTTAAGCAAGATTTTGTGGACTTAGTGGTTCGAGCTTTGGTTGAAAAGTTTGGCATAGGAAAGAGCCATGATGAGGAAGAAGATGTGGAAGAGCGTGAAGAAGAAACTCCAGTTGTAAAGAGAAGGTAAAATTTGATCATGCTCCTTTTAAAGTTGAAACTAAGGTTGAGATAAAAAGCTTTGAAGGACAAGTAGATGCAAAATTGCTTGATAAATGGTTAAAACAATTGGAGGTTTACTTTAGTGTTCATGATGTTATTGAGGCACAAAGGATCACCTTTACACATCTCAAAATGGAAGGACATCCTATACCCACAAATCCTAAAGCACAATGGCACATCACTTAGCCTGAATTGAGCGCTCACCCGAAGCGTGCAAGGGTACTAAGTACCTCTTTAGATTTGCTTGTCTAGAATGTTAGCATGATTGTACATGTATATATTCAGATCCATAACATGTAATTAAGTAAACCACAATGCATGAATCAAATCTAGATCTAAACCATATGAAAGATTGACTAAACAATGATTATAATGAGATTTACCATGTAAGAACCAGATTCAATCACATCTAACACCAATATCTAGCCAATATGATCCATTATATTAAATACTACAAAACATAGAAGCTTCATACATTCAAGATAGTTTCCATGGTTATACTAAAATCCACAACATAACTCTACAATAATTGGTCTCTCTAAGTCATGAAAATCAATACACACACACACACACACACACATAACAACATCAATATACATACATATATATATATATATACATATATATATATACATACATACATACATACACACATATATATATACATATATACACATATATATATATATATATATATATATATATATAGGGGTGGGGACTTGCCCTTCACCGCCCATGCACCTTCCAAAAATAGGCTACATGCTAACAATAACCATGCGCCTTTACAAGGGAATAAAAAAGCATGCAAGTGCTCTAATAATAGATTTCCTATAGTTAACTCTAAGTAGAAATCCTATTATTAGATCAAGACACATGCATGCACTCAAACTATTGCATATCCCAAAATAGCCTTGCATGAGCTGCAAGTCTTCATGTTTATCACGTGCTCAACACTCCATCTCCAAAAATAGCCTTGACCCACAAAAAGTGGCTAAGTCCTAAATTCAAACTGTTATGGCGTGCTCATGTTCCTCCTGAATCTATGCCTTCCTGCATGTCTGGTTTCGCGCCCAATCCTTATGTGCTCTTCTACTTGAGCTATATTCCTACGCTCAACATTACCCCACACTAACTGCATTTTGTCCTTTAAATGGGAAATCTCACTTATATCTTCAAAGAAAAGAAGAATGAATGAAAGAATAAAGACTTGTTCAACAAAAAGAATGATTCATCACTCGGACGCTTTCCTCCTCTACTATGGTAGTATCAACTCTGGATATTCATTCTTAATTTTTGCCTCCAATGTCTTCAATCACTTAATGCCTCACCTATTTTTTTGGGATGTCTATCACAATGGCATCCAGTTCATCTTGAGTCATATTTTCTTTCTCATTGTATAACCCTGACAATGTTAGCCATGCTTGACATTATTCCCTCCATGGAGTCCATTTTTTATGTGCTATAAGCTTCCCAATTTCATCTATTCTATCCTGTGTGGATCTTGGGATGTTGTGAGGGCTTTGCACTTTCTTTCACTAGAGCAAGTATATACATGCACCTAAGTGTCTCATCCTTCATAGCCTTCAAGACTGCATTATCTTCTTCAAGGGTCCTCATCCTAATTATTGTGTCTAGAGTTGTGCACATGTTCAGAGCTTGATTCCCCTTCTTAAGCTCATCCTTCAAGGCCTGTAAAAAAGATTCATAACTTGCAATTTTTTAGCAATAGTGGCCTTGGCCTGGCTCTAGTTTTTCTTCTTCAGATCCTTTTGGCGGGCACATGCACGAGCCCTTCATCGATGACCAATTTTACCAGTGTGTGCAGATAGTGCATTGCAGAGGGGTATCTCTGAGGAAGCTTGAGACTCTAGATGAGGTCTTACCTTCAGAATGTCATCTCCAATTTCTTCAGCCATATTGAGCAATGCTTCATTCTTTGCCTCTTCCTGTTCCTTTTCTACTTTAGATGCTCTATTTCTCTGTTCTTCTCCTTGATGTCTTCAAACAATGCTCTATTGGTTTCGCTTTATCTACATTCCTATGTGTAACCTCTGTAGATATCTTTACTAAGGCATTGCTTACCTACTCATCCGACATGGTCGTGGGCTTAATATTCATGTGTCGAAGATGTGGAGACTTTTTCATTTAGGTGAGACATGCAGGACTCTTCACACACATCAAAATATGGCTCATCCATGTGAGTTTGCATGGACCAAGATAGTTGTTTCCTGGTGTGCGCATTGGCCATATCTACATCCATTAACTCCCAACCATATAGATCCTTTTGCTCTACTATGCTCTAAAATCGGGCACATATGATTTTACTTGTATCACTTACGTAGCCCAACGCAGGAGTCACGTAATCCTCACTCTCCTTCTCCTTTCTCATTCTCTTTCCCTTAGGAACCCAGGCACTGAATCTAGAATCGGGCCTTATCCTTTTTCATCTTACCCCGGTGCCCTTCAGCTCCTCTTCATTATTCTTCATCTCCTCATCATGAGGCTCCTTTACATCCTTGGCGTAGATGCGAGTACTAGGTGCGGTGTTTTCTCCAGACTCATCCTCTCATCCCGAAGCTTCAATTTTTCACTCTCTTCTTTTCTTAGGCTTCTTCTTCGTGGTGAAATCCTAGGTGACCTTCTCAAAGGTTGTGATGAGCCTATGCCCTGAGTCCTTGGTTCTCCTAAACACCCTCTTGAATTATTGCTCTCTCTGACTTGCTCTCGTATCAACTCCCAACGCGCCAGTCTCTAATACTTCCTCTTCTTTTCTTTACAATGGAGGAGTAGTCATCGCGCTTCGCTTTTTCCTTTTATCAGTTGGTTGGCTGATGTGACCCCTATGCTCTAACCCCCATTATCTTCATGTAACTCTTCTTCTTCTTCCTCTTCTCGAATGGGCAAAATAGGTTGTTCATTTGCCAGAGTGCCAACTGTGTGCTTCCCCTTAGGTGGGCCTGGCAGTTTGAATTCATTTTCACATACTTGTCATTCTCAGCCTGGGCTTAAGCTGAAGGTATATCAAGGCTTCCCCATTGCCCCATTTTCACCTATCACCAAACTTACAAGATTCATAGTTATGTCATAGAGATTAATCTTTCAATGTATGCAGACTTACCTGGATAAGTGTAAGTCTTCCGCAGAGTGTGGTAGTCACAGTCTACCTTATCTGCATTGTATATCGGTCAAGCCGCATGCATCTCAGTAAATTTGTGAACCGATGCTTGAAAGAACTGCGTTGTGAAGGCATAGGGAATTTTGCACCATGGACTCCATGTTTCGTCCTTCATCAAAAACGTGTGATGTAAAAATGTTGGTACACTACAAATTGTGCCAACTTTCCTACCACCATGCGGGAAACTCCTTAGGTATCCTCCACTCTTCTTCAAATGTGCACAAAGTCACTCATACCACATCTCTACCCTTTGTTTGAATGGGCCACTCATGGATCCTTCACATAGATACTTTTCAAATCTCTCTGTGAGAGATTTCTTCTCCGCAGGGTACTCCTGACTTTATTCTTTGGCCCATCAAGCACTCCAATCTCTACAAATACAAGTGACAACAAAATAGCTCCCAAATTTATCTTCTCACCTTTTGTGCACGCCTCCTCAATGATTGTTTCAACAATGTATCCTCGCCAAGTTGTAGGTCTCCCCTTTTGACATTTTCTTTGCAATATGTAGCCACATAGTGTTCACTTGTGACCATCTCTCCTGGTCATTCAATTTTGTCAACAAGTGTGGATTGCCTGTATAACTGGATACTTCCTCGCTTGTAAATATCCATGCCATGTGACCTTTTGCATAACCCAACTCCTTGTTGGTGGCTATAATTAATGTTGCCTTATCAGTTAGGTCGCTACTCACCTATGTGCATGTGCTTTTCAAACCCGTCAAAGTTCCAATCAAGGGCATTGTGATCCTCATCATCACCCAAAAAAATAGAAAAAGTCCTCATGGACTCTGCTCATAAGCCATTGGTAAAGCTTTTTAGTTTTCCCAAAGTATGGAAGCTCATATAACTGTCAAAACCCCTACCTTTCTCAAGAGCTTCTCCCCAACATCATCGTAGATGGGCATGTCATATATTATTTATTTTTTTTGTCTTTCTATTCAACAATGCATCCAATTCCTCTTTGTTATTATTTTCTATGATGGTTGTAATCACTTACTTTGCTTTTGGATGACATGAGAATCCCAATCACGACCCATGATTACTTCCTGGGTCTATACTACATTTTAGAAAACCTACTTTGGGGCATCCTTGATCTCAATCTCAACATGCTTTTGTTTCTTCCCCTTGTACCTTCTCTGGTGCTCGTTTGGGTGCCATAATATCTAGAAATATGTGTTCTTTGTACCTTTTTCGAGCTCTACAACTGATTCATGCCCTAGCAAGAAACCATGCCCTAGCTTCAATTCAAACCCTAGTGCTTGATTTCTCCTCCCGCATGCCTCTGCTTCACTCAAACCCTTCTCTAATGGGAGCGCAAGTCAATCATGTGCATAAATCTGATCACAACGCCTGGTTTCTCAGCTCTCCACACTTCAACAATGTCTCACTAGCTTGTTCACAAATAGCTCGCTCAAAAATTTGTAATAACAAAGGTAAAAATGAACCCGCATTGCATCCTTATATAGATTTTGAAAAAGTTTCACATTTATTGCTCCTCCACCTACCATTGATCCCAACATTAATTCATTTTGCCAAATTTTTTGCATGTTGTACATCTCTCATGCCACAGTCATAACCTTTGGTGTGCCTTTCTACTTCTTGGCCACATACCTCCTTTCATGCGCTCCCTATGCATTGAAGTACTTCGCCACTACGCCTTCTTCTAAGTAGTTTCCACTGCTGCAACCTACCTCGTGTTACACTGTGCATGTCCATTTTTCCATCTGTGGTCTTCATTAGGAGTAATTTTTTTATCTAATCACCCTTCCAAAAAGCACTTACACAAAATTTTCCTTATGCATACCCATCTTCAGATGACAATAAACCATATTCAACTTGGCAATGAATCATGTATATAAACCACCCCACACTAAGGGTATGTGCAGTCCTCTATGCATGAAAACACTTAAGATAGTAATCAGCTTCACGCAGCAAAAGCATGCTTATTACACAAAACACTAAACTAAATTGACAAAGCATAACAACGATGAAGGAAACACATATAAAGGAAATGCATTAAAGGGAACCTAGTCTAAATGGAAATACTACCTTATTACAAACACCAAGAAGACTTATTTATAGTAGGGCTTCAACCTACTCCCATTAAAGTAACTAGGAAATTGTGTTCCATCCAATGCCTCTAACTAGAAAGTGCCTGAATCAAGTATATAAGTTATAACATATGGTCCCAACCAATGCACTTTAAGCTTTCTTGGATGGTGCAAAAACTTTGAATCAATATGAAGTACCATTTTCCCAACCTCAAGATTTTTATCCTTGATGTTCTATCATGTCATGCCTTTTTCCTGGATTTTTTTCTTGCTTTTGACTCCATCTTGCTATGGCGCACCTTTCATCTAGCTGCATCAATTTGTCAATACATTCTTCCAATGCTTTCTCATCAACTAGACCTCCTGTGCGTGTAATACACAAAGAAGGTAACATGAATTCCATGGGGAGAACCTTTGTGCCAAACACCAACTGAAATGGTGTTGCTTTATTCAACCTCTTATAGGTTGTTTTGTATGCCCAAAGTACCGTAGAAACCTTGTCATCCCAATCTCACCTTCCAACATCACAATTTTTTTGTCAAGGTATGGCTCAATATCTTGTTGAAGGCCTCAGCAGTTCCATTTTCTCTGAGGGTGATAAGGGGTTTCCGATGGTGTGCAACCATGAATTCATCCAACAATATCTAGATAGTCTCATTAAGGAAATGAGTACCCCTATCACTTGTTAAACTTAAAGGGCAACCATACCTGCTAATAATATTTTCCCACATAAACCTTGTTGTTGTAGTTGTTGTGCAATCCTTTGTAGGCACCACTTCCACCCACCTTGTAAGATAATTTGTACAAGTTATAATGTAGTGTGATCCTATCCTGCATGCGGTTAGGGAAATAGGGCCCAAAGTCAATTGCCCATTTCTCAAAAGGTTTGCACTAGTAATAGGCCTCAAAGGCATTTTCATCATGTTCCTAAGATTTCCAAGGCATTGAAAATGGTCACATGCCTTACAATATGCTTTGTAATCCTTATATAAAGTCTCCCACCATAGACCAAATGAGTAGAATCTACACGTGGTGGCATCCCCTACATAGTGTCCACCTGCAATACCACCATGAGCCTCTGCCATAATTTTGTGTGCTCATGCTCAAGCACACACCGGCACAAAACTTCATCATGACCTAATTTGTATAAGTCTCCATTGATCAACATGTAAGGTGTGACATGATGAATAACAAGTTGTTTCTTCTCTAAATCCTTCATTCCTTTGCACCACACTTATGCATAAAAAGACAACAATATCCTTCCAAGTCCGAGGGCATGTGGTTCAACTTAAAAATTGTGCATCTGACATTGTATCCTCAATGCTCTACGCATCCTCTCTCTGATTGAATTCTTGATAAGTGGTCTGGACCAAAATTGCTCTTACTGGGCTTAACCACCACTATAAAATTGAACTCCTAAAATAACAATACCCAATGACATATGCACCCCTACAAAATGGGCTTGTTCACCAAGTACTTCAATGCCATGTGGTCTGTATAAAAGATAAATGGTGTAGCCAACAAATACTATCAAAACTTATGGAGCACGTAGATCATAGACAAGGCCTCACACTCTATTGTTGTATAATTTTGTTTTGTTGAGTCAACTTTTTGCTAGCAAAACAAATAGGATGATCGACAATCCCCTCTCTAGGATGAGCTAATACGACACCAATGGCCATGCCAGAGGCATCTACATGAACATGAAAGGGTTTAGACCATGAAGGAAAGTGCAAAATGGGTGTTGTAGTAAGCCTTTCCTTTAGTGTGTCAAAAATGCATGTTGTTGTGCCTCACCCCAATAGAAATTTCCTTTTCCCTTGAGTAATTCTTCTAAGGGCATGGTGATCTTGGCATATCCCTTAATAAAATTTTTGTAATAACCTATGTGCCCCAAGAATCTGCACACCTCACTTTGGCTAGTAGGTTCCTCCAAGCCCAAAATCACAGCTACCTTAGTAGGATCCACCAACAAGCCTTCTTTACAAATGATGATGTGCCCAAAAAAATTCCAAAAGGGGTGGAAAATATACACTTCTTAATGTTCAAGGAGATGCTCAACTACCTACATCTCTCAAACATCAGCCTCAAATTATCACAATGATCTTTCATGAGCCCATAGACTATCCAATCATCTAGATACACTGCAAGAATTTGTGAATAAAATCTGGAATGCTTGTACCACTATGCACAAAAATACTATAGGTGCATTCTTTAATCCAAAGGGCATAACATGTATGCAAAAATTCCCCACTCGGTGGTGAAATTCATCTTCTCTTGATCCTCAATAGCTATCCTCACCTGATGATATCCAGAGAATCCATTAGTGAAGGAGTAGATTTTGTGCCCTGCAACAATGCCTTCCAAGATTTCCTCAGTAAATGGTGTGGGAAAGGGATCAATCACACATGTTGCATTTAACTCCCTGTAATCCACACAAATCTTGATTCTACCATCTTTCTTGATGTTGATCACCATAGGGCTTACCCACTCTGACTCCTCAATTGGCACAATAATTCTAGAAATTAACATTTTGTCAATTTCTTCCTTTACCTTGATGTGCAAGTTGGATTCATCCTGTAAGGCCTCTTTCGGATAGGCGTGCACCTTCTTTTAGCTTTATCTTCATTTCTCCCAATGATTCATGTACACCTTTCAATTCATGATAGCCTCTAGGGAACAAATCCTGAAAGTCATGCAATAACTCAATGATCTTAGCAACCTCAAAGTCAGACCAGTAATCTCCTATAATAGCCTCCTTAGGTTCAACATCCATGCCAATGTTCACTTTCTTGGTCTTCATAGGCTCATGGTAGGGCAGCGCACCTTCTCATCTGCACTATCCAAGACTTCACACATACCCTCTGTGTGCTCAATGTCCAAGGTTCTCTACCTCTTCATCATCAACCATGTAAATCATCTTACCCTTTTCTCTTTCTAGAAGGCATGCCCAAGTTGTTCAACATCTATTTCTTCCTCTTCAAAATGCCACTAGGTCTGATTCTCCTAACAACTCCTGAAGTAACTCTTCGGCCTTTGCACTATCTCCCATAGTTAAGTGCTTCATAACTTGCAACGCCTCATTTACCGGGGTTTAGAAGAAAAGTAATCAAAGGTCTGAGTCATACCTTCAACAAGTTCTTGCCAATTTTTCAGTCACTCTATTCAACTCTACATAGACATACCATGCGCATGCATGCCTCGCAAGGTGAAATAAAACTTGTGCACCCACAACGAAGGTGGGAAAAGCTTCTTCCCCCATTGTCATAGAGTCTCTCTCACACACTGTTGAACATGGTGTTGAAACATGATCATTACCATGGAATGCATAGATCTGAGTAGGCACATTTTTTTAGAAACCGAGCAGATAAAGCAATCCTTACTTCTCTCCATTCAAGAGACTATCCCTGTGAACAATCCACCAACACATTGTCATCCCGCATAGGGTATATACTAACATATTCCTTCTTTCCACCTAACATTCCCATTGAACCTCCATAGCAAGCAAGAATACTTTTGGATTATCTTCACCTATGTACTTTGGTATCTGGTTGTTTCCCAAACAAATGATATTGATTGGCTTGGCGATGACACATGCATGCACTTACTACTACTTTCACACCCAACCATTTCATAAGTTTCATGTGCACCCAATTGTCACATGCAACACTTGTAGTATCACTCATGGACTATGCATCATCCCACTGGAGAACTCCTTCCTTTGATGGCTCAAGAACTTTTGGATCTCGAATGGTGTGCACATAAATTTTGTTCAAGTCTTCTTCACTTAAGGGCTCTACATAAGGGCACAAATTTCCCATATGTCGAGGTATGATGACACGCTCTTCCTTGTTCTCAAAGTTGATATACCCCTTGTTGAAATGCAAGTCAACATTGTTTGCATAACACCAAGGGCACCCAAGTAATGTGGGAAATTTTTCTACTTTTGCAAGCGCTAAGACCTCAAAGTCCCCAGTGAACTTGGCCCCCTGTATAGTAATGGATGCATCTTTTAAAACTCCAATGGGTGTTTCCTTAGTTTAGTTTTCCATGAAAAACACATTAGAAGATGGTTGTAATGGAGGTCTACCCATCTGAACCCATGCATCCAAAGTGAGCACATTTACTTCCGTGCTGTGTCAATCAAGATGTTACTCAAAAGCCAACCATCAACAACAACATTTAGAGTAATCTCCTTGTCATAATCCAAACTATCTAGAGGAAGATTAACATGCAAAAGTTATCTCTCATGTTCAGTCCCAAACACGTGGAGTGTTTCCCTTCAACCACTCCCAACAAAGGAATAATGTTCTCTTGGTGCAACATCTTGCAAACTTATTTCAAGTCATCAACATCTATCTAATGGAGATCAACTGCTTTCTTTTGTTCCAACTTCCATGATTGTTCCTTCAAACATTGTATCTCACCTTGTAAATTCTAAATTACTTCCATAGTTTCTTGATAAACCTCCTTCTGATGCATAGGGTCTGGATACTTGGCATGTAGGACTTCCTCCTTAGTAATGGTAGGTTTTTTTGTAGAGTCTCCCCGGTGCGCGCGCCTCAAAGTGCATGTAGTAATATTCACAGTACCAACTCAAGATCTGATGCTAACTTTGGCATCCATTGATCTTCCATGGCACCATTGTACTCTAACCATTCCGCGCCCTTTATTTTCTATTTTTGTGTTTCTTTCTTAAGTGCTCATACAAGTTGGGGCACTCTTCATAACTATGATTCTTTCCAAAAAAGAACACACAATATTCTGTGGACATTCACACCTGTAGTGGTTAGGAGATCCACATGTATAACAAGTTCCATGAGGGAAATCACTCCTTCCTCCCCCGTGACCTCGACCTCAGAATCCACCTCTATAACCTCGACCTCTACCATGACCGCCATCAAAATGCCCCTCACTATGATCATAGTCACGATGTTCCTTTTCCTTGGAATTATTTGCAACACTAGTTTGTCATATGCCAACATCAATAACATCATGGATCTGATCGATCAACTGCAATCTTCAATATCATGAGTCGAGGACCTACAAATCTTACAAGTAACTGGACACATTCTTTCTTATCATGCACTGCTGCAATAATGGGCACGACTTGAACTGTGGTCCAAGTGACATATCTCACAATCCAAGTAATAAGGAGCATGCACCGATTTCCAAGGGAAACTATCCTTAGTATGCCCCCTCCACTTCATAATTATACACAAATTCCATTACGTGTCTCATGTGTTGAATTAGTAGATAATTTCTCCAACTTCTTTTCCATTGCTGTAATCTGAGCTTCCAAGAATGGGCTCACTCATGTGTCCACACTTCCTACCACCTCAAGCACACAGAGCTTCTTCAAGTGCTTCACATGTGGATCTTGTGTAAGTTTTATGTGAAAGCACCCTTCTAAAAGGTGTGATCAGTCCTCCAATGAACCACTATGCATGTTGGCTCATGTGTATGTCATAAGATAACTTAGACAAAGAGTCTTGAACCGAGCATCATATTCCCAAACACTCTTAGTAGTGCCCTGCTTAATATCCTTAAGTGTGCTTATGCTTTTCTGCTCAAACTCAGGATATAAAATTCCTTAAGAAAGCATCTCAGTGTTGTATAATCCACACAAGTCTGATCAGATCAATTTTTTTTGTACCAACTTCTGTGCGCGTCTTCCTGCAATGTAGTTACAAACTGGCTTGCCTTGTGCTCTAGAGCTGTAATCCCTTTTACGTGCCATAATATCTCACACATATGCATGTGCTCGGTTGCATCTTCAATACCTCTATACTGGAAGATGAGAGAGACATCTCCATATAAATTTTTTGAGGTTGGCGGACCTTGCCCACCAGATCCAGAGCCTCATGTATTTCCTCCGTATTTCCACCACCTCCAGATCCACCAGATCCTCCAGCGCCCAAGCCACCCTGATCCTCCTGATCCTCGATCCCTCCCCCCGTAGTAGGTAATGGACCAGAAGATGCACTACCCTATGTTCTGATGGTTGTGCTAAATTGAACACCCATAGTCTGTAAAGTTGCACTACTTCCTAGATGTGATGCCTAGGTTTTGTGCCTACATTTTATGCGATGATGATGCGCTAGAAAAGATACCTCAAAAGTCCTCCAAATAAAGTAGATGATGATTGCACCATAGATGAATAAGCTCCCTGATTAACTCCTAAACTTGACTACAAATTAACTCTATCTACTGCAACTCTACTGCTCACACTAGCTTGTTGATTACTGACTATCGTAGAAACTGGAAAACCAAGCAAGGGCTAGGTCACTAGGTAGATTTAGATGCACCCATGGCCCATGTCATCTCTATCGATGTGCTCTCATCTGAGGCTAAAGAGGTTCCCTACCATGCTTTCCCAAATGGGGAGATCCAGATGCTCTTGCTCCACGTCTTCTACGTGAGCTCCGAATCCTTCACGAGCCATCTCTCTCCACAATGCCATCCATTCTGCAACTTCACGTTGCTTCTCTAGATCCCTCTCGTGCCTCATTGAACTTAAGCCACCTTTCTTCCCTCTATCTCTCTGCCGCTAGGTCCATGCCATCCTTACCAAACTTGCTCCTGCCCCCATGCACGTGGTGGGGTTTAGTTATCCATCGACTTCTTTTCCAAATCTAGGGTTACAATCAGGATCTTGATTGCCAATGGAATACCACACAAATATGATCCTCTAGGCTCGCGCAAAAATTAAAACTCAACAACCTCTGGGAAAGAGTAAGTCGAAACTACGTACTCAAGAATATAGTTATTCAAAACACCATGGAACCAAACATCCATAGAGCACGTCCAAATCAGATTTGCATCATACAAGGCCTGAAATTCTTCTTGCGTCCAAACAAGCGTGTGAAACCTCCAATTCCTCTTTGATGCATAAGCAACCAACCACTCATACAATTCTATCAGGAAGATAACAAATAAATCTCTCATATAATAGTCATATAGATTCTTCTCGACCCATGTGCATGTGCATTAAAATCAGGTCCAGTGTTGAATCTATGAGCATACTCCTCTTCCAGATCTACTAACCACTCCTCAATACTTGGCCAAGGTCAATCGGTATGTCTTCATCATGCAACATCTCAAAAAAATAGTTGAAAGAGGTCCACAATGGAACCAATGATGTAGCCTAGAATATACCCACAAATCCCAAGGCACGCTAACACATCACTCATCTAAAATTGAGCTCACCCGAAGCGCAAGGGTACCAAGTCCCTCTTTAGAGTTGTTTGTCCATAATGTTAGCATGATTGTGCATGTATATATTTAGATCCATAATAGGTAATTAAGTAAACCACAATGCATGAATCAGATCTAGATCTAAACCATATGAAAGATTGACTAAACAATGATTATAATGATATTTACCATGCAAGAACCATATTCAGTCACATCTAACACCAATATCTAGCCAATATGATCCATTATATTAAATACTACAAAACATATAAGCTTCATACATTCAAGATACAGTCTCCATGGTTATGCACACTAGAAAATCTCACAACATAACTCTACAATAATTGGTCTCTTAAAGCCATGCAAATCAATACATATATATAGGGGTGGGGACTTTCCCTTCACCACCCATGCACCTTTAAAAATAGGCTACATGCTAATAATAGCCATGCCTTTACAAGGAATACAAAAGCATGCAAGTGCTCTAATAATAGATTTCCTATAGTTAAATCTAAGTAGAAATCCTATTATTAGATCAGACTGCGTACATGGCGCTGGCATATCCCAAAATATCCTTGTGCTCTATGAGTCTTCATGTTTATCACATGCTCAACACTCCATCTCCAAAAATAGCCCAAAAGTGGCCTGAATTTGAAATTGTTAGTGGCGCGTTCATGTTCCTCCCTAAATCAAGCCTTCTTCATGTTTATCCTTATGTCCTCTTCTACTTGAGTTATACAAAGAAATTCATGACAACTGTAAAGATAGATGGGGAGGTAGAGATAAAGGATAATTCAGATGTAGACGAGAGGCTTAGATGCATGGCCACCAACATGAACAACTAAGAGCAAGAAGAAGAGATCAGTAAGTTATTCCAGATCGAAATCCAAATCAAGAGAACTAAGGTAAATGCTTTGGTTGATACCAGTTCTCAATCTAACTTGATTTTTGATGTTGTTGTAAAGAAGCTTGGTATTGAAACTTATGAGCATCCGCATCCTTATCCTTTGGGATGGGTGAAGAATGGTGTAGAAATTCAGGTAACAAGAAGATGTAAGTTCAATTTTGGGATAAATTCTCAATATATAGATGTATTGGAAGTTGATGTAATTCCACTTGATGTTATTTTCGGGAGTCCTTACTTGTATACCAGGGATGCCATATTCGTGAGAAGGAGAACCGATAGAGATGGGTCAAGGATGGAATCAATTACAACATCCAAGAACACCAGCGTAAGACAAAAATTGCTATGGTAAGTGCTAACCAAGAAAAGAGACTAATTCAGGCAAATCATAATCAGTTTTGTTTACTTTTATTGAAAGATAAGAAAGATGGGGTAGAAATTTCAGATATTTATAACAAAGGGATGAAGGATTTGGATAACATCATTTAGTCTTTTCAAGAAGTATTCAGACTCTCAGCGGATTACCACTAAAACGAGAGGTAGAGTATGAGATTCAACTGTTGCCAGAGTCCCCTCTACCAAATATCAGGTTGTATAGGAAATCCTTGTTGGAGAGTACAGAGGTAAAGAAACAACTCCAGGAGCTATTGGACCAAGGGGTAATATGCCCAAGCACCTCACCATGCGGTTCACTTATTTTGATGGTGTCGAAGAAGGATGGTTCTTGGAAGATGTGCATCAATTATCGAGCCTTGAACAAGATCACCATAAAGAATAGATATCCACTCCCACACATAGATGACCTCTTGGATCAGCTTCAACATGCAAAGTTCTTCACGAAGTTGGATCTCAAGTCAGGATGAAGGAGGAGGATATATGGAAGACTGCCTTCAAAATAAAACAAGGTTTGTATGAGTGGTTAGTACTTCCATTTGGTTTATGTAATGCACCTGCTACATTTATGAGATTGATGAATGATGTATTGTAGGAATTCATAGATTCATGTGTCATTGTATATCTGGATGATATTCTAATTTTTAATTCCACATGGGAGGAACATATAACACATTTTCAGCAAGTCTTGCAAGTTCTCAGAGAGAAATAACTATTATGCAACATGAAGAAGTGTGAATTTTCCAAACAGTCACTTGTCTATCTTGGGCACGTGGTTGGAGGAGGAGAGCTACGAGTGGATTCGAAGAAGGTGGAAGCCATCACAAACTGGCCAACACCAATAGGAGCCACAAAGACTAGAAGTTTTGTGGGAGCAGTATAGTACATGAGGAAGTTCATTCCAAGCTTCTTCACTATTGCAACACCTCTACACACAACGACCACAAAGAGTAAGGGTTTTGACTAGGGTAAGGAACAAGATTGGGCTTTTGAGTTATTAAAGTACAAAATTAGTCATGCTCAAGTACTTGCTCTTCCTAATTTGCATCATCCCTTTGAAGTAGAGACAAATGCCAATGATTATGCTATGGGGAGAAGTGTCTGCACGGGGAGGTAAACCATTATGTTATCATTTTGAAACTCTCACTTCTGCAGCTAAGGGATATTTAGTATATGATAAAGAAATGTATGCACTAGTTCAAGAAATAAAGAAATGGAAGCATTATTTTTTGGGAAAAGAAACTATTGTGCATACTAGCCACAAACTTGTCCAATATTTGTAAGCACAATCTAAATTGCACCAGGCAAGGCACTACAAGTGGATGGGATTCCTTCAGTAGTTCCATTTTGTGATCAAGTATAAGAAAGGTAGCACAAATCGGTGGCAGAGATGTTGTTTAGGCCACCCATACAAGAGAAAATCTCTAGTTTGGTCAATATCATTCAGTTTGAGCCCTTCACAAAGGAAGCTTACAAAGAGGCATACGCTCAAGACAAAAATTTTGGGGTAAGATATCAACAGTTGCAATCTCAAGGGGCTGAAAAGAAAAGTATTGAATAGTGTTATCTCAAAGATGGGTTTCTCTACCGGTGGGGAAGATTTGTGTGCCAAAAGAATAAAGGATTTTATTGATGAGGGAAGCACATACCTCGAAAGTGGCGGGAAATTTTGGTGTTGGAAAGACCATGGCCCACTTAAAAAGGTACATGTATTGGCCCAATATGCAAGAATAAGTATCTAAATTCATAAGAGGATGTAAACTTTGTTGTATGAGCAAGCCTAAAATCAGGAAGGAAGGTTTGTATATGCCTTTATCGGTCCCTACTCGTTCATGGGAAGATATTTGTATGGATTTTGTAGGAGGACTACCTATTTCTAAACATGGCCATGATTATCTATATGTTTTTGTAGATAGATTCAGTAAGATGTGTGTTCTTATGGCATGTAAAAAGACAATAAAAGCATATGAGGTAGCTGAAATTTTCTTTGCTAATGTATGGGTACATTTTGGTTTTCCAAAGTCTATTGTTTCTGACAGAGATTTCAGGTTCTTGGGGAAGTTTTGGACTACTTTGTGGGATAAGATGGACACCAAGTTACAGAGGAGCACGACCTTCCATCCACAAACAAATGGAAAAACAAAGGTGGTGAATAGGACTTTGGTGTAGCTAATTAGAGGATATAATAGCAAATATCCACGGACTTGGGATGAGTCCCTAGCCTACATTCAACATTCCTACATTCAGCAAAGTACATACATCCACTATGCAATCACCATTTGAAACATGCTTGGGATATCTACCTATTAATCCACTGGACATGACAGTTAGGAAGCAAGAGGAAGGGGAGATACATGATTTGGAGGTGACTAGAGTAGCAAAGTTTTTTTAGAGGATCCAACAAATCCATCTCAAGGTGAAAGAATAATTAGAGAAATATCAAGCCAAGTATAAGGCTAGACACGATCAACATCGTAGAGAGCATAAACTTCATGTTGGAGACAAAGTTTGGCTTTACTTGAGCAAGGAGAGATTACAAGGCCAAGAAAGGAAACTCAAGCCACTACGGTATGGACCCTTCACTATACTAGAGCAGGTTGGAGAAAATTCCTTCAGGCTTGATTTTCCACCATTCATGCGGATGTACTCAGTAGTAAATTGTGATAACTTGCACCTATATGAGTCATCCATGCTTGACGAAGAAGAAGAATGCCAATTACTACCTTCCATAAAGGATTGCGTCTTGGACTCACAAGGCAAATTGGAGGAGGACGTAGTGCTACAACAAAAGATTAGAGAGACAAGGAGAGGTCCACTAGGAGTCTTGGCATGTTGGACTCAAGGGGAAGACACCAAGGCAGGCCCAGTGGTACTCAAAGGAGAAAGTGAGGGAATTATTTCCTCATCTACTCCCCCACTAAGATTTTGTGGGACCAAAAGCCTCTTGAGTAGGGGAGGTGTGATCTATAGGGATTTAGAAGAACACCACTTCATCAGAGCAACTAGATCTAAAAAGAAAAATTAAGCAAAATGAAGATCATACTATAAAGTTACAGAATTTCCACTCTATGCAAAGTAGTGGTTGCGTAACCACCATTTGCATACACCAAGCGGTCATGCCACTAATGGACAAAAAACAAAATCGAGCCACGAGGACGGTCCACAGATTTCAAGCGTCCCAACCGTGTCTCTTCCTTGGAGGACGTTTCTCATTCTCCAATGCACGGGAGGACATGGAAGCAAGTTATTTAAGGGAGAGCATAGGCAAGAATTGATCATCGAAGTTTGAATGCAAGAGAGTGAGAAGAAACCATTGGAGCTGGAAGTGTTTTGTAGAAGTAAGGTGCGAAACAAAGAAACCAAGTATAGAAGGGAGGTGTTTACATTGTTTACCTTCTTTCCTCTTGTTGTAATCTGTAATTCTTTTACAATTGGCCAATAAAAATTGGGAAGAAAGAGAAATTTCCCTTCCTAGATGGTTTTCCCTCAACTTGGGGGTTTCCAGATAAATATTGTGTTGAATTGTTATCTTTCCTTTGCTGCAAGTAGTTCTAAGTTTCATTTTTTCTCACTAATAATTAAAGACTGTCATTTTTGAAGTTGAAAGTAGAACAATAAATTGTTGTGGTCTCGTAAATTTCCAAAGCTAGAGGTTTACAAATCACCCTATCGGGCTTTGTGGATGCGAAGGGATACCAACTCCTAGTAACAAAACAATGTATGGTAAAGTTACCAAGATTATGAAAATGAGATCATGTACAATATAATGCCTATAGATGATTTCCTTGTGTTTCTTAGAAGGTCATGGTAGTTTGATCATAAGGCACAACATGATGATCGTACAAATACCTATAAGGTAGGGAATGATGGACAAGAATACACTCTAAATTCTACATGAGAATGGAATGAAGAAGTGGAATAAAGCTCGTAGATGTTTTTATTGACAAGAAATTAATTCCTTAGTGAAGTAAAGGAGAGCGATGCATGTTCACATTGATAGTCAAACCCATACAAAGAGGAAGCATGGGTATGATGGAAAAGGAGAATAAATCCCTTCCACATGAGGTAACATATGTGTTGGAAGAGTTTGCGAAGTAGTATCCAATAACCTACTCTATGAGTTACCATTTATGAGAGATCTAAGTCACTCGTATGGATATAATTTTATGGTCTATTTAAAAAAAAATGTCATGCTAGATGACATCAAAAAGAGGCTATGATAAACAAATTCAATATTTATTTGATAATATTTTGATTAGAAAGCATTTGATCCCATGCACATTCCCAAAATTTATTACACCCAAAAAGGATGGAGAACAATCCATATGTACGTACTTGAGGGAAATCATTGATGTTTTGAGTGGTGCAAGGTAGTTCAACAAGATCCATTTTAAGTGTGTATATATTCAAATTCGTGTAAGAGAAGGGATGAATGGAAGACCATGTTTACAATGCAATAATGACTATGTAAATGGCTCGTGATACCATTTGGATTGAGTAATGCACTTTGAGTGCCTATATCAAATTTATTAATGATATATTAAATCCATTTCTAGGGAATTATGTAATTGTGTACCTAGACAATGTTTAGTTATTCAACAAGACACAAGAAGATCATTTGAAGTACCTAAGGTTGGTGTTACAAGAGTCATAGGAGGAGAAATTGTTGATCAACTTGAAGAAGGGAAGTTTCATGCAAAAAGATATTTTATATGTAGGTTTTATGATATCTCATGTATTCGTGAAGATAAATTTAGAAAAAGTGTGAGTGACACTAGAGTGGGTGTCACCGCAGAATGGTTTCAAAGTAAGGAGCTTTCCTCGACCTAGAAAATGTTTATTGCTAGTTCATTAGGAATTTTAGCTACATGTGTGTGCCTATTACAGAGAGCCGCATAAGGGGATAAGAAGGATTTTGTTTGGAGCTCAATTGTAGAATGAGTTTTTCAAGAGTTGAAGAAAAGGTGAATAAACAACCAATATTGATATTTCCAAAAAAATTAAAGGTATATCAAGTGGATGTTGATGATAGTGGCACAATCATTGGTGTAGTCTTGAGTCTTGATGAAACCCACGTAACATTACTGCTGCCAAAATAATGTCTTATATTTGATAATTAGGTGGTGTAGTTCATAAATAGTTAAGGAAGATTGAACCAAAGGTATATGAGGTGTGTAGAATACCCATAAGGCTATACATTTTGTTATGACCCCAAAATGAAAAATGTAATAAGGTTGTTGATGTGTCGTAGTAGGTGCAATATTATGTTAATAGAAATGAGAGTAGGTATTTTAGGGTTTGAATCCATAAGGGAGGTATATGTAAGAGATGAATATTTCAAGGAGGCATGGAAGACATGTATAGAACTAGTGATTTTATGGCACACCTTGGTTGGATATTTTTTTGCAAGAGGGTCTTTTAATAAAAGCAAGAGTTGTGCATCCGCATAGAATCAATACCACAAAACTTAGCGAAAGGAAAAAATAGTGGAGGATTGATAACACACTTTGGAGTGGATAAGACCTTAACATAGTTCGATGAGAGTTATTTCTCACTAATAATGAGTTTGAATGTATGCAAATTTGTGCATGAATGAAGAATGTGTCAATTGGTTGAGGGAAAATCATAAAATGTAGGGTTATAACAACCTTTTCCCATCCCAATGAGTTTGAATGTATGTAAATTTGTGCATGAATGAAGAATGTGTAAATTGGTTGAGGAAAATCATAAAATGTAGGGTTAAAACAACCTTTTCCCATCCCGAGAGAGGCCTTGAGAAGATATAAGTATGGGTTTTATCTTGGGGTTACCTATGACCCATAAAGGAGTTGATTCCATTTATGTTCTAGTGGATAGAATTTCAAATATGGCACATTTTGTTACTTGTAGAAAGATGTGATACAAAACACGTTGTGAATATTGTTTTCAAGGAGGAGGTGAAGATACATGGGTTGTTACATAAAATTATGTCTGGTGGGGATATCAAATTGTTAGTAGTTTTCTACTAGACACTATGGAGGAAGTTAAATACAAAGTTAGAATTCAACTCAACATATCATCCACAAATATACATATAGACAAAATTAGTAAGTATGAGTCTTGGAAAACTCTTGAAATATACTCAAATGTTTAGAAAGAGACAAACTAGGAACGTAACTTAGTAATTACACAAGATACAATCAAATTTGATAAATATATAAATAGAAGCACATGGCAATATCCATTTCAAATAGCACATGGAATTATCCCAAGGGGAGTAACAAAGATGTGAACTACTAATGATAACACAAGAAAGAGCAAAAGCACTAAGGATTTTACAGAATACGTGAAGGGTGTGTGCATCGACAAATGCGAAAGTAGTTGAAATAAACAAATGGAAGTACAATCAATGAAAAATGTGAGGGATGAGGTTGATTTTTAGATTAGAGATGTGGTTATATCTTATTTGTGAAAGGAAAGGTTTTATAGATGAACATATAACAAGTTGAAGTGGAAGAGAATAAGGCCATGCAAAGTATTGAAGAAGTTTTATACATTTATGTATGTGCAATAGAATTACTAGAAGGCATATGTATCTCAAACATATTTGATATAGCTAAACTACACCCATATCATGAGGTACATAATGAAGGTGCATAGGATTATATAAATGAAGTTGAAGGAGTCCACTCAAGAAAATAAATGTCAAAGAAGGTGTGCAAGGAAGAATAAATGATGATTGACATTACAGTCAAGAAAATTTTCATAAAGAGTACATCAAATAATTGGTAAAGTGGAAGGGAAGAGAGGTTGAATACGTGACTTGGATAAGTGTAGAAAGAGATTCATGGAACAAAATTATAGAATAAAAGTGGGTATGAGTCAAAAATCATGTTTTCAAATTACCTAGGTGTATGATACAGAGGATCGGGATCACAAGAAATATTGTATCAACCAAAAATAGCTACGAGTAGATTGTTGTGTTTTTTTTTCCTTTCCACGAAGGTCTAATTCATGATGTGGAGGTATAAGTCATTCTACAAAGGTCTACGTCTTTTCGAGGAGGTATAAGTCATCTTGCAAAAGTCTACTGATTTTGGGAAGGTCTAGAAATTTTAAGCTAACCTATCCATGTCATGAAGGTCTACTAATTCCGTAATGGTTTGTTGATGTTGTGTAATACCACATATGAATATTTTGATCTTACACAAATTATCAATCAAGATGAATTTCTTTTGTGGGTTTATTGGAGCTTATTTTGGTAATAATCCATGTTTTTGGATTCTTAGTGCAACTAAGTTTGATGGCACCTTTTGTTGGTTTTTATGGATAAGAAAACCACTATGTATTAAAATATGGGTGAATTCAAGGACAAAGGAATTAGTAATCATTGGTGTCTCATTTGTTGGATATTACAAGACAATGTAAACTATCTAAGTGAGAACTAATATGATCTAATTATGTGTATTCTTTTAAATATTGCTAATGTTGTATTATTGGTGATTGAACTTTGCATGAACTTGATCATTAATTACATGGTATGATCATGACATGTATAATGGGAGAGAAAAATTTGTGCATGTGAAGACGAATAGAAAAAATACATGGGAATTTCATTAAAGGAAAGGACATGGGTGCATACCAAAGTCATTTGGTTGTGTATAAATATGAGAAGGGTTTCTTTGGACGAAAAAGAAGAAGTGTGTGTGAAGGTGAAATAGTATTCCACACAAATGAGGGAAGGTGAGAATGCATAGAGGATTCATTCTATATTTTATAAAGGATTCATCTTGTCTTGCATAAAGACAAGTGTGTGTTGATAGCGAAGAAGAGAGAAGTCCACACAACAACGTAAAAGAAAACCGCACATAGGGGAGCTTGTAAGGGGATGGATCATAAACATCCTAATGTCGTCACTTTTTACAATGACAAAATGTAGAGAGAAGGAGATGGTCCCCCATGAGATAGAGGTAGTCATCCCAAGGATAGTGAAGGCAGGGGGTAGGAGTACACGAAGATGGATTTGGAGGAGGAGGTGCATTTAGACCCGACCAAGTCAAAAAAATTAAAAGATATGGAGTGCCCATTACCAAATAGGAAAAGGAAATGATTTCTTATCGAGTATACGATGCGAGAGCATCTGGGTCCATAAGTAATATTGCATTGCCTAAAAATATATATGTAATATGTCATATACAAAATCTTTTGATTCATTTATTCATTTTTAGTGGGATATCTCTTCATGCATCAAGTAGGGCCTTCGCATGGTTGTGTATAAGGTTTCACCTCTCTGGTTTGGTTCTATGCAACACCAGGATATTACGTACATTATGTGTAATTTCATACCCACCATATTGCACACAATGAAGCTTTTGAAGGATTGAAAACCTCCATGAGTACTCACTCTCTTGTATACCTAATTTTGCATGTGATTCTAATTAAATATTCTTCTCCACACTAACTTACCTATCCAATATACGTGGAATAACACTACTATATGTAGGAGAAATACCATGTAAGAATGCTCACTAACTTTTGTATCTTTTCAAGTATGTACATACGCATTATATCTGGCAATTGCCTCCATATCTAAGATAATATTATAGTATGACACTTAAGAGTTGCTAAGATTGATGAAATGACATTTTATGAGGATGACAAAAAATCCCATGTCACATAAATAGTTCAAATTTCATAATGGTTTCTTGAATCTATTCATTTAAATAATTTCATGCATCTTGTGAAGGAATTCAACTTCGTGACGAAGAACCAACTCAAAGGAAACCATTAGAGAACACTATAAGAAAATATTTATATATAGTTCTAGGGAGGTACTTTAGGGTTGAGACATCCATGAGAGGACTAGGGGTGTAGCACCCATTAGTGTTTATAACCCTATCAAGGTTGAATAATCTAACTATGTGTTTGGAATTTCTCATTTTAAGAAATAAAAAATATTTCTCGTTTTCCCATCTGTGCATATTTGTGTTTGTATTTGAAATGTGTGTGTAAAATGTGGGTTGTATAGTTTAAGGAAATACTTCATTGGATCCCCTAATAATGACTACATTAAATTATTGGGATGATAACAATATCAATTTCCCAACATCAATCATATCTTCCTCTTTCTTCACCTTCTTAGGAATCATAGGTATGACAAAAAAGAAGAAATTCACACTCCTATCGCCCTTGTGAAGAAAAAGGAGACCCTAGACCGATGGGAGTTAGTTTTTCAAATTCCATGAGGGTTGATCCAACATTCTTCACATGTCTTAATAATCTCGGTAGAAACATAATAATCACCTTCATCTCACTCCTTTCCTCTATACCACCTTCATGATATTATCCTTTTCCCTCTATTGTCCAAATTCTCTTTTGATCAACTTTACTCAAAAAAATTTTGTGCTTTGTCATCTACCACTCCACTCTCTACCCATCCCTCAAGACAAAGAATTAATTCACATACTTCTTTTCTTGTTGGATGGAGAAGGTTCGCTTCTTCTTTTTGACCTCCTTGGAAATCCTTTGTGAGATTCTTCTCTCCCACCTAATTTTTCAATCTCCATCTAGTTTGGGCTCCTCAAATCCTTCCACGCTCATATCTTCGCCTCATAAGGTCATCCTAGATTGCACATAGGTAAACTCTTATAATAATCACGAGATTTATCATCTCTCATATTTGTCATTATGACTTCTTACAACACCAAAAATTGTAATCTCTCATTTTGCATCCTTTTTCTTGAAGAATTTCCTCAAATATTGAAATTTGTAAGACCCTAATGGCATAGTGACAATGAAATGATAAGAAATAAAGTACAAGCTTTGACGACTGAGAAATAAGCAAGTGGAATTTAGAACCCTAAGTGTAAAAGAAGGGATAAAGTACTTAGTTGATTTTGCAATTGATCCCGAAGTATGTTAGATTGGAAGACTGATGAATATGAGGAAAATGTCACAACCGTGCTTGATAAATTTTGTAATTGTCGGATATGCTGAGGTAGGGCGCTGGATTGGGTCAGGGGTGCCTAAGCACTAGAGTCTATTCATAGGCGCCTAAGTCTCGCAGAACCTCAGAAATTGATTTTTCTTGTGTCGCACTAATGTCGCTAACCTTCGATGTTTGTCACTTGTATGTTGTTAGATGATCACGAGTTCACATGTAACCTACAAAATAAATGATCTCCTGCAAAACCCCAAAACACATCAAATCCTAAAAAGAAAAAGATGCAAATGGGGAGTCGGACTTAACCTGATCACTCGACAGAGTGAACTTACGACCGAGCATTGCACTACATCTCAGACTCCATATAGTTATTGTGTGTGTGTGCAAGAATGATTCCCTATGAAGCTCTTGTGCAATATGCACTTGATAGCAAGCAATAGCTAGATGTAGCAATGTAAGTAGATGTGTGGATGGCAAAATGAACTTCCCCTCCTATGAAGTGTATGCTAGAAGAATGCAGTCCCTTGTCCCTTGAATGAAGCTAGATGGATGTTTTGATGCTCTTGAAATGCCTTTGGATGCAACCTTAGGTGATAGTAATAGATGCTTAGAGCTTGGTCCTTTATTATGATCACATAGCTTTGTATTTATATGATTCCCTTGTTTGAATTTTGTAATTAACCACTAAAAGGCCGACCCATAAGAAAACAAGATGCCCAACGGCTAGAAGAGGCCCAAAAGAGGCAAGCAAGATACAAAGAGGTCGGGGGCACCCAGAGGGGATGAGGGTGGCGGGCAATGGTGTGAGACTCGAGAAAATCTGAAGTATCAAAAGTTTGATTGAGCAATAGGGTGTGTAAGGCTAAGAAGGAAATAAGAAAGAAATCAAAGAGGCCAAAAACAAAGTGGTCAATTAGTACTTTTCTCGCTTAGGAATCATATGAATGCAAGTATGTGATTAGGACCTAAAAATGTACCCAAGTGCATGATTTAGTGTCTACATAAGGAAAACTTTTTTCTTCACCCATCACAACCTTATCCAAGAAAATCATTTTCACTTTATCGTAACACATTTATCTTCTACACACTTCTTATCTATAACATTTTTATCTTTTATGTCGGAGGGATCCAATAACATTTTAGATTAGTGTTGTGTGAATTTTGTTTGTCGGATTTTTTTCTTTTGTTGTCTTTAATTTCTTTCCTTTCTTTATGTATTTGATTCACTTGATTATAACTCTAGAATCTCAAGTTTATGTATTCATTGATAACCTAGCATTTAAACTACCCTCCACATGCTTAATCTCTCCTTAATTCCCCAAGATTAAACTAGTTTGATTCCGCCTTAACCTCAAGGATAGTGTGAAGGGTTGATTCTTTAACATTACAAATTTTATTGTCAACAAATTTGGTGACTCAATTGAGAACTTGTATTTAAGTCTAAATCATCCATCCTCCTTGAGTGGATTTCTCTCATTGTCTTCTAATATGAAATCATTGATCTCACTCACAATCATAGCTAGTTGCCAATGATTATTCCCATGGCTGCCCCAAAATTTACTGGTCACCTAGATGTTGATTCATTTTTCAGTCACCATCTTGCGTCTTTTCTCACATTTTATAGTCTTACATATGTGAGCTTGTTCAATAGTAACCTCATCTAAACCTCAAAATTGGGCCAAAATTAGATTGGCAAGAAGATGAACCCATTGAAGTTTTATCTCGACATTTCTTCTTTAAATAACTAAAAATTTAATATTGTTAGGTTGAATGAATATTTTTGTTGTTGTATGGATGAAAATATTACCTAATTCATACAAATTGCTTGTTTTAAAAGAGAAGCTTGTAGATTTGTGTTATAATTTTTACTAGTTAAGAGGCCAAACCCACATTCCTTTTGCCATTAGTATGCTTTCAAGAACCGGTCTATACACATGTTGTCATTTTTGTGAATTTATGTTGAATTATCAAAAATATTTTCCATGTACAAAATCTCTCTCTTTTATACAAATATTAAATTATTTGGCTTCTTGTTTTATCTCTTATCTCTTGTCCATAAATTAATAAATTAATCAATGTGAAGTTGTTTCACCTCATCAAAGTTTGAGAAATTTAGTATACAATCAACTTTTGATTCATTCAAAGGTAATAACATCTTTTCGGATGAAAAGACCTTCATTTCTCTTTTTATAGAGGATACTCAAAACTTAGCCATCAATTTTTTGATAACTTAGATTCAAAACTCCCTTGCTTTGATAATGAATATTTCACTTCTCATGATAAGTGACATTTTCAATTTAGAGTTAGGTGAGACTGTTGATCCTCTCCTATTCTATAAGTTGAAAGAGGGTTTTGAAGGCAACAAACCGAAGATTTGTGTATGATACAAACACTAAATTTTCTGCTAGGACATCTAATTGCAAATCTGATTTCCAAAAATACAATGTCATTGATATTGAGATAGGTGTTAAAATGCTAGAAATCAATTATGAGAAATTCGGGTTTTCAATTGATCATAATGCGTAATCAATGGGCAACGCAATGCTAAGAGATGAATATGAATCATTCAATTTTTTCCATTGTATGCTACAATCATACAAGAAGAATATAACAAATCCAAAATAGGTGCAATGGTAATCAAAGTTCATTATGAAAATTTTGAGTTTGTGATTTTTAAAGGTATGAAGTGAGCAAGATAATGACGAAGTTTGATTACGAATAGTTTCATGTATTTGACATTCTATGGCCTGAATTAATAACTTTTTGTGGTGCATATCAGACCTAAAGATGTTCATAATTGTTTACTAAAATACCTTGAGATAAATATCAACGGATAACCTGGATTTGTTGATTCTTTTGACGACCCAAATTCTCATATTTCCAATGTCCTTGATCTTTATTTACTCTCAAATCAGGTTAAGATTGTCTCATTCGATTCATGTGAGTTTGAAACGATTGAGAATACAAAAAATACAAAAAATGCTTAAACTTTCCCACTTGCATATATTTCTCATCATTCATTTTTTAATCTATGCTCCATCTCACAATGATTTTTCTTAAAAAGTGAATAGTTTGCTAACTTTCCTTTTTCTTCATGTGTATTAGTCAAAGTTTTGACAATTTTGTTTGTTCTTTTTCTTGTTATTTGGTTGTTTCTTTTGTTTTTTGAGGAAATTTGTGTTTTGCTACAACATATTATCATGTAAATTAAGATCAAATCCATTTGGTGATATGTAAATGTTACGGATCCGATAAGTATCTCTTTCGGTATAAGATTTGAAATCGAAACTTTCTTGACAATCGTTAGATTATTTTTCCCAAAGATGAATATAATGACTGTTTATTTTTTCAAAGATGAATATAATGACTGCATTTGATTAAATTTACAAGAGTTTGGTTTGAAATAATAAAGTTAAAAATGAGCAAATCGAACTCTTTTGTAAATATACAATGTCATAATAATGACCTCTTTCCTCTAAATGAGCTCTAGAAACCAAGTTTGAAAGATGGAAAGATTACTTTGGTTAAGAAATGATCATTTTAAGTGCATGGTGATTTATGTTTTGCTTCGTTGATTGATTGATTTGCATGAGATTTGGTGTCTAGTATGAATAGAGATCTTGCTAATATAATAATAATGTGTTTCAACCTCCCCGCTATTGCGAGAATTTTAGTTTTTGCATCATTGATTGTATTTCCTTTTATAGTCCTGTTTCTAAATTGAGAAAATTTGGAGTTGTGAGGAAGCTGATGATTTGTTGTTGATTGGAAACTTTGGTTGCGAAAACAAATTTAGAATCCCTTCTGCAAAGTTACGGTGATATAATAATGAGCTCTTGTTTATCATATATTGGTTATGATTGAAAGTGAACTTAATGCAAAACATATCATTATGATATATTTTCTATTTTATCTTTTATAATGGGTGACAAATGGCATTTCATCATGCTTTATATGCATATTATATTTTTGCATTTAACTTATGTCTTCTTGAGTCATCTTTGAATACGTCCCCCACTACCCCTTCCAAGTCATTTTAACCAAGGTGTCATATCACATAACACGACACAACATGCCACCACCAAGGTCACAACTAACTCCGCGGATAACTCAATACAAGGATGACCACAAAGGTAGCACGGAAATGTTCACACCCACCAAGGATAATTCACTTTTCTTTTTGTTAAGACAATATAGGAAACCACCACATAACACACTTACAGATAGGGCAAGCCACAATGAGAAAATTATTGAAGGTTATTTATTTTAATAATACCTCTTTCGATCCTTAGCTTCAATTTTCTAAGACTCTAGATATGATTCATACAATACCTCTTACAACGCTAAGTTTCTTACTTTTACTCTGAAGAGAAATTTGCTCTAAGTCTTCTCTATTATGGCCTTTATTTGCTTAATTCGTTTATCAAGAAAAAGGAGTAATTTAATTCCACAAGGCCATCTATTCACCACTAACGCTACTATGACTCGCTCTTGCCCATATGACAACATGGGTTTTGCGTCAACACACTTAAGAGAAGAAAAACAAAGTGCCTTGGAAAAGGTTAGAGGGAGAAGGTCGAGTTGAAAACATCTATAGGACCTCAAAAGTTAATACCAGGCTTTAATTGAGGCTAGAGAATTTATCCAAAATTATCAAATATTTTACAAAGGCTTCACTGAATGAGTATTACCAAAGAGAACAATTTACCTTCCAAATGGCGGAGAGATAGATTGTGTGATTTCCCAAAATGTTTTCTCTGGCTTATTAAATCTTATCATCTTCTAACGACTAACAATTCATTTCACCTTAGGATCGTTTTATGAATTTTTCACCATAAAAGGGATAATGTTCACTAGTGGAGCTAGGGATATCATGTTATATAATTTTTACTCACAATGATAGTCTCGCCTATGATTTCTTAAAGAATTCCTTGCTCTCAAGCTGGTAACCTCTACGTTAATTTATTTGAATATAACTTTTAGTTCAACTTTTATAAGTATTAAACAACCCACGTTATTTTACTTATGTCGCATTATTACTAAGTCATAGCAAGATTTAACTTCACATTTATTTTCAAGGGTAAAGTTTAATAACACTCATTCACCAGAACAAAACAAGGTTACATCCACACTTAAAATACCGATAATCCAATAAGGTCACTCAACAAGCAGTAACCAAATATTTTAATATTTTCAATGATGGTCAAACAAACCAAGGTGTCCAAAGTTAAGATGACAAAGTCCACAAATACATTATACTAAGACCATGATCCTCTCCTACATTTTCCACTGTATGTTATCAATAGTTGAACAATATAAAAAGGATTGCAGGTAAGAACTTCTCAGCTGAGGTTGATGCAAAAGTTTACAAGTCTATCCCTCATCTACTCGCAAAAATCCATCTGCACAAATATTTACTAGAGTCAGTTCGCTAGAACTGAGCATGATAAGATATAATCCTCACCTAAAAATTTATGCCATCTAGCATTTACATAAATGAAAGTTTGCAATACTCCCTATCATATAATTTCTAACATGCATTCTAAAACTTAACTGCACATCTCATGATAATACATTTCATTCCCATTATTGTTCACTTCCCTAAGATCTGCTTACATATGAACAAAATTCCAAGTGGCTAGATGTACAACCTTAACTTTGCAATTAATTATACTTAAATTACAGTAATAATAATATCGCTCACTTAATACCTTCTGTCTACTTCTCCTATATAAGTATCCAATAATATTATCTTTTAATTAAACATAAGTACCAACGACATTAAGCTTCTATAATAAAAACAAGTGGCAATCTTATAATATTCATTGATATTACCCAAGTATCAAACCTTTATAGATGATCAAAGATATGTAAGTATAATTTTGATATTTATCTCACAATTTTAAGAATATACTTATGTAAACAAGGGTTCCACCAATCAGTAAGTTCATATATTATTTAGATATCCTTTCGGTTGTTTATTATCATGTCTCTATATGCCTCTATTAGTATAAGAGTCCAACTCATAGGAATGAGTTACGATCAACAATACTGTCATATTTTGTTAATGAGTAGAAGGTACATTTGGCTAGCTAAAATATGTAAGCGTGGTCCAAGCCACTATAAATACCAGTATCAACATTATCTCCACTCCTAATGAGATGCAAGTATTAATTTGTATATAATCACTCAAGTAAATACTATTGTTTATAACAACAAAGGTTTCCCCGAAATACCAAATAAGTAAACCACTTATAGGGATCCTTAAGTTTCCATGACATGAATTGGATTCCGATTTCTCATGATATTCATACGCAGTCTCCTATTACAGAGAAGGGTTACAGTCAAATGAAATCTGCATCATGATTCCATGTACTCCAAGGAGGCCCTACGAAAGACTTGACCATCACTTCGTGGTCTGCCATTAATAGTATGTCCATGGCTCTAAGCAGAGGATGAATAATGTGTTTTTTTTTTTTTAAAGACGAGGTAAACCTTATTTACCTTAAAACTTACAAAAGTAACATGCCCACAGAATTTATCGATCCAATGACAATATAACAGACTTATCAAAGATTACCCTCAAGGCCCATTACAATTATCTGTTAAGTAAAAGCCGCATAACATAACACATTAAAGCCTCGAGGTTCAGTCAAAAGAGAGCACGAAAGATGCGATATAGAGCCTCACATGTGTGACTGCACGTCACTAATAATCAACCCATTATTCCAAGCAAGCTCTTAACAGCTCAAAAAGCCTAGAGTAATGTTTACCTCACCAAAACAAGTCGAAGCATGTTCCACCAACAACTCACTCTCTTAAACGGCATTCAACACAAATAAACGATGCAAGGTACCGTTATAGATTATAAAACCCAACCGACAGACAACGAAACTATATTTGCGAATAGTTTACATTGAACAGGGTTTCAGGGTCGAACAACAAGGTCTTACAACATCACCTACAGCTCCATAAAGACATCAGATAACAACTGGTTCGAAATCCTCCTCCAAGGAAGGGAATGACGACTATTAAGACACGCAGAGTACCCATAATATCAGGGAGTTCACCTTAACTAGTCAAATGATAACAGAGGTAGCTTTCACGAATGAAGAATACAGGTTTCCATAGCTCGAATCAATAGATTTGATGGAGGCGTCTACAAGTTTTCCCATGATGCCCATATCTTTCTTATTTTTTTTTTTTGTATTATATAAAAGAAAATACCAGGCAAAGATATATCTGAATATCCTCATAAGCCAGAGGTTTTCACCCCAAGAAAAAGAATAGAACAACAAGAATTGCACAGATTTGATTTACACAAATACTACAGGGAATAAACCATTAAGGGAGGGTTAAGAGCTTATCATGCCTGCAGCGTAGAAAATCCCCAGGAAGAGCCACGAGTTCCCAACAGGTGACCTTCCCCACGCCCCCTTTTCTCCATTTTCAAAACGCCCATCCTTCACTCTCCTCCACGCTGGAACAGGTCAGGAGCAGCAACAATGGAGGGGGTTTAGGCTCGTGTCTGTGCACATGCATTGTTGGAAGATTCTGCGCATTACAACAGTCCACGCAAAATAAAAACAAAATAAATCCTTCCACTCTCCCCCACGCGGCGGGGGAAAAAAAAAAATGCGTCCAGGTCCTGCCACCAAAAAACAACCAAACAACAAAGAAAAGTTGCAATAAACTCACAAATGTGAGCTTCCCCCTGGGCGCGCGACCCCCAAACCACTGAGCATGCAGATCCAAAAAAAAGGCGTGGCTAGCAAGCCATTACAACTCACGAAGTCAAAAACGCAGAAAAAACCCAATAAGATTTCAATCACGTTTCCCCAGATCGTGGAAGATCCAACACGTTTTTCCCCTTTACAGACGGAAGGTGCAAAATGACAGAAGCGTGTCTTCCTCATGCAGCCATTTCAAAACTACAGTGAAATCCTTCAAAACATACGCGAGTTGAAATAATAATAACACCACGGTTTGGAGGAGGAATCTATTTTGGGAGAGATCCATGTGATACGCAAAAAAAATTCTTCCCATTCGAGCACGCCTTTTAAGATTTCACTAACCTAATCTATATTTAATTAATTCTCCTTAAATGCCGAGCAGGATAAAGTTTCATCCTCATTTCTCTGCATTATTTTATATTATGGCTTTGTTTCAAAAAGTCTGGTACATAGTTAGATCTGATCTGAAATAAATAAAAGCATACAAATAGTATTATATAACGCCTTAAGCGTAAATAAACATGTATAGTTTTATGCTAGATTGAAAGAAGCCTTAACCTAATTCGATATTAACATCTCTAATGACACTTAACGCGATAGAAACAAGGAATAAATAATGGATCCACAATATCCCTTTTAAAAGACATCCATTTTATAATCATGTTGTACACGGTATCTCTGAGAAACCGAAACGTGAAGCGAAGAGCAAGGAGGAGAGCTGGGTTATGGCGGGAGCAGCGTGTTAGACTGGTGGTCAAATTCACCACTAACTTGATAATTATCTAACTTGGCATACATGGACCAATTTTATCACAAGGGGAAAAGAAGAGAAAGCGGTTGAAGGCATTTACCCAAACATTTACAAAGCATACCAGGGCGCCTAGACGGCCAAGGATAAAAACTTTGAACCTTAAACAAGAACACTACGTCCTTGACGATGGCGCCACCCAAGAACCAGCTTCCCTTGCGCGAATCGAGGCTCGATCCGTGAGGCGACCAAACTAAAACAATAAAATCGCTTATCAAAAATTAACAACAGGTTGGTAACAAATCGACGATCAGAAAGCGAGGTTAACGTCGATCGATAAATAAAAAAATATTATTATTATTATTATTATTATTATTACCACTTATTAATACTTATTAATCGAAATAACAAGAGCCAACTTGCGAGCTCAATAAATCGAGCGCACAGTTTTCCTTTAATAGGAGGAAAACGAAATGGATGAGGCGGGGACACCCACAGTAAACATCGACACGACGCGAGAAGACAAGACAGAGTGGGAGAATTCCAGTCATTTTCTGTGACAAGGGCGAAGCCAACGAGAGGTCAACATGAGCACCACAACGTTAAAAGCTTAGCGACATGGTCGTTGGAGAATGGGGCATTACATTTGTTTCAACCCCCCGCTATTGAGAATTTTAGTTTTTGCATCATTGATTGTATTTCCTTTTATAGTCCTGTTTCTAAATTGAGAAAAATTGGAGTTGTGAGGAAGTCGATGATTTGTTGTTGATTGGAAACTTTGGTTGCGAAAACAAATTTAGAATCCCTTCGCAGTTACGGTGATATAATAATGAGCTCTTGTTTATCATATATTGGTTATGATTGAAAGTGAACTTAATGCAAAACATATCATTATGATATATTTTCTATTTTATCTTTTATAATGGGTGACAAATGGCATTTCATCATGCTTTATATGCATATTATATTTTTGCATTTAACTTATGTCTTCATTGAGTCATCTTTGAATGCGTCCCCCACTACCCTTCCAAGTCATTTTAACCAAGGTGTCATATGAGATTACTTTTTATTAAATTCTAAGTTCTTTTAAAAGGCTCTTATTCTTTATTATTACTCTTGCCTTCAATTACTTATGACCCATAGTTTAAAATAAAGTCGTGTGACTTCATTATATAAAGGTTTACTTTCAAGAAGATTTATTTTCAAAAATAAATCAATTGTCAACTATCTTTGAAGGAAGAAGTTATGAAAGACTTAGATGAGATGGAGTACACAAAGAAAACATGGGTATCTAGAAATTATTCTTAATTTTCATATGTTTTTTAAACTTGGAGTTACATTTTCTCCGAGATCACTTTTGTACACATGCACCTCTTTTAGCAGTTATGTGTGACTAAAAACATGATTTCTAAGATGGAAAAGTATATCCCGAGGGATCGGGCAAAGGTCGAGGTAGGCTCGACTCAGGGACTCTAGGGACTCGAGGGCGGCCTAAAGTCTAAAGTCATGTAGAACTAGATGGGGGCCATCGACATCTATGGGGAACTCTCTATATAGCTTCGATAGATGGGGTCTTTATCACCCTACCCTATATTTCATTATCTTCGCCCTAGAAAACTATATGGCTCATGGTTTACCAAACCCAATAGGTTCCTCAAACAACCCAACCCTATATAGATTTCGATTTCTATTGGCACATGGACCTAGAAATTGATTAGTATATAATGGATGGATTGATGGATGGATACATGATACGACCGATGATGCAGGCTCCTGGCCCTCACTTTCTCTCGGGGGAAACGTCGACATCCCCCTCCCGCCCCCCTCTCTAGATATGGGGGCAATGGATAGCCCCAATCAGATCGAGGACTTATACTTCTCTATGGTTCGACGACCATATCGAGTTCTCTCTAGTTGGGGAGGGAGTTACTACAGATAGGACCCACCATACATATAACTACAGGGCCTATAGATCTATCTATCTGGCTACCCTTCCCCTTCTCTAGTTCAGGGATAGGGATAGGGATGGGGTAGAGGGTCTAGGGCATAGGGCCCCTCTCCCACTCTGGGGGCCAAGATTCTATAGAGAGGGAGGCCTATGGGGATGGATTCCTTAGACTAGACAAACTCGACTTGACTCGAGAGACCCCAACTAGATAGGAGGGAATCTCTCTGTGAACTGTATTGTGTCTATGCCCACATCCCTAGAGAGGGCAGGGGAGATCTAAAGAACCTCCCCCATCTCGCCTATATCTATAGATTCGTGGGGGCATCTCGCAATGGGAATTCGATTCATCGAATTGAGCATTGATCTCCCATATAGATAAAGAGCCCCCTACCATACCATGTCATGCATATTTAGTGCCACAACGGATCAACCGACCACACCAGATCAATATGCAACAAACTATGGTCTAGCTTGTATACGAGGATAACAGGCGTAGAGAGAGGAATAAATGTGTCAATTGGCCTATCTATTATTATGGCCTTGCATCATATGTACTGATTACTCGGGAGACATGGTCAAAGCCTGGACTAGACTCTAGATTAGAGGGCATATATAGATAGAGGGGGAACGTGTCCACACCATATAGAGATAGGGGCCCTCGCACCCTCCAAATAGAGGGGGAACTCATCCGCACCATATAGAGATATGAGCCCTCGCACCATCCAGATAGAGGGGGAACTCGTCCGCACCATATAGAGATAGGGGCCCTAGCACCCTCCAGATAGAGAGGAGCGGGTGAGTGCAGATAGAGAGATTGGGGGCCGAGCCGAGTAATTCAAACTCGGAGTTTTAATCCATTATGATTTCCCATTCATGGACATTGCTAATGTGTTTTTCATTGTTTTCACGGTGGGGGAGGTTGATCGATTGCCGACGGAACTCTCTAAGTTGCATGGGGGAGGATGATAAGCGAAGAAGATCATGTGACACTAGAAGAATTGTGCGGAATAAGTGATCATCTATAGTAACCACAATATGTATTGACGTCAAAGATATTGTATTGTTGTCTAGTTGTATCAATATATTTAGGTGGAGGTAAACAAAGCAGATTGTATGAAAGATATTGTTGAAGCATTTTGTGGAGGGTTTAGATAAATGTGTGAATTTACTCCATTGAGGTGCAACAAGAAAATTCATGTTGGTTGGTTGTGATATCGAATTACCTATTGTTTTAGCCTTAAAAGGTTGAATTTTTTATTCATGTCGAGTTCACTAAAATGTTTTAAATATTTAGGTTTTATTGCCTAAATAATTAGAACTAGAAGTGTATTTCATAAATAAAAGAGAGATCTAATCAAATATGAAATACATTAAATGTCAAAGGGAGATAGTCAAGCCCATTGAAAATAAAAATGTAAGTGTAAGAGTGTAAGTAAAGGAAATATCACCTTGAGTCTTCTCATTGAATGAGTGCAAAAAAAGTAACAAAAGTTGGTAAGACGCTAAAAAGACATCATCAACAAACCCTATTAATTTGGCATGTTAGAACTATATACGGGTCAAGTTTGACAAATGTGGTTAGGTTCGATATAGAACTTGTCTACTAGTGGCCAAACCTATCTTTTGATGCTTGAGGCTATTTGTAACTTCTTATACCTATTTTCCTTTCTATGCTCTAATGGGATTTGGTTATGAAATCTTGTGATGATGTGTGACTATGTAAGATTGACTTCTCATTTGATCTAACCATATAACCACTTGAAACAATAAAGGAAAAAGATCCCTAGACTAAGATTGACCTATCCTCCAACACCCCATTATGTTAAATTGTTACACTACATATGAAGGAATGGAGTCTGTGTATTTCTCTCAAATCAAGTGAAGTTGTCATTCTTCACCCATATTCCTATATGCTCATGAAACTAGATAAATCAATATACAACTAGGATGATCCTTTTTCGGAAAGAGGCAATTGCAACATTCAAATTTGGCTTAGAGTGCTTCAAACTTAGAAATATGATTTTGAATTCTCTTAGGGGATTTGGCATGTGTATATGCACTTTGTGTAGTGACCTCCAAGGTCTTTAGGCAATGAACATGTGTGATATGAGAAAATTTGGGTTCAAAAGCAATCTCGCATCAACTCAAAAAAATTAGAGTAGACATAAATAGTTGTGTTTTTGTATTTGTTTTGTTTATGGAATTAGCAAGAAGGTTCATAAAGTTTACATAGCTTCTTGATTGTAGAAAATATTTTAGAATATTGCACACCGATGTACTTCTAGGTGCAATATAGGAAATGTGTTTTATCGATTGACACGGTTGTGTGCATAGAGAGGACCTTCAAGATGTATTGTGGCATTTCCACATAACAAAAACATCTTCAAAAAAATCTTTAGTACATACAATACTTGTGTGAACTAGTACAACATTTTTATGTTTGACGTAAGATCTACATAGATAGTTTAAAGCATTGGGAAAGACCAGAAAACTTCCATTGTGTATGCCATAACACATACTTCTTTCTCAAAGGCTAATGATAAGTTAGTATACTTGTCTTGGTGGTGTGCAACTATATATGACGACATAAGGTCATTGGAGATTTTTCATAAGAGATCAATTCGAAACACCGTAAAGAAATTTCATTGCGCAAATGTGTGTTATGCATGCATAGGGTCTTAGGGAGCTCGTGCATTTGTAATAACTTGGTTAGTAGCATGAGGAATATAATGATAGGAGCCAAAACAGAGGATCTACCTAACCCAATATTATGGTTATTGAGTAAACTTTTGATTTTTATTGTTGTTTTATTCTTGTGGTGCATTAAGATCCATTTTGGCCTTATCTTGCATATTATAGTTGTCAAATATTTAATATTTTAGCAAAGGTCTAAGGAATCATTTAATGTTATATGGGTGGGATGTAGTTGAGAGCAATATTATAAGTAGTTGGTGTTTGGTTCTATAAGAATTCACTCTTACACTTGAGAAAGGTGAAACTTTTGGGGGAGAATAGATTATTGTTGAAGAATTGTGTTGCAAATCAATCTAATCAAATTGATAGGTTGTACTTTATCTCCTTAGAAGTTATTGAAGAGTATCTTTTTGTGACCAATCTCATGTATTTGCAAGCTATAGTTCCTCATTCGAAGTCAATAAATTGTTGTTTGTTTCGAATGCTTATGTGTGTAAGACTGTGATTCAATCAATTGTTGTGTTTTTCAATAGGTTTTCCATGGTCTAAGGTTGTCATTAATTGGATTCCCTACCTACATCTACATCACTTGGTGTTGGAGCAAGGTTATCCTTGCAAGGATCCACGGATTGTATGATTACCATATTTACAAGTGTGGATGGTAATAAGTGAATACATCTTCCAACAAGGAGATTATTAGGTAGAAGATGTTAAGGTAGTGGGGATCACAATATCTTGATTTAGAGGAAAAGAAATGGAACATGAAGGAGATGTTGTGAGACTAGAAAGAGCATATATAGTATTCAAATTTATAGACTTGGTGTAGTTGATGAGAGGAATGGAAACATGTTTGGAGGCTATGGAAACAATGAAACACAAAGGCATCATGGTGGATGATGATATAGATAATAAGTCACAAAAGAAGCACATGAAGCTCGGTCTCTAGAAGAAGATCTATCCAATGAGCTAGAGGATATATTATTGCATAAAATCATGAGGATATATGTAGTAAACCAAATCCAGACACATAGTTATTCTCGAAGTCTACATCTTGAAGAGCTCATTGATTGGATCATTGAATTTGAAAAGTAATTTGATTATGAAGGCATGGATGATCCATAAAAAGTCATCCTTCATGAAATTGAAGGTCCACACATCCTCGTGGTGGGAATATGTGAAGATAGAGAGATTGTAAAAAATAAAGAAAAGACCAATAAATGGGATATATTATTTGTGAAGTTGAAGGCCAAATTTTTGGTTTAGAGTACCAAATAAGTTTATTCAAGAAGTTCAAAATTTTGAAAGAGTTTATTGTAAAACATTACATTGAGTAATTTTACAAACTCATTATTATGGCGGGTTATACTGAAGATGACATTGAGAAAATTTCAAAATGTTTGAACAAATTGTAAACCTCGATCCAAGAGGAGTTTGATATGATGTGAGTGCGATCTGTGGAGGAATCCTACTAGGTTCAAGGTCAAGGAAAGTTAGTCACACATACAATTAGAAGCAACACAAGGTAAAGGAAGATATGCATGTGGACATGGACAAGGAATTGAAAACAAACGTTATTCTACATAGTAAGGAGAAGATAACATTTACCAGTACAATGGTACTACGGAAAGAGGTTGAGGGAATTCTACTCAAAGTAGAGAATCATATGGAAAAGGTAGATGTCTCAAATTCATGGGTAAATGTTTCAAATGCATCAAGACCGAGCAAAGAGTGCTTGAGTGTTCAAATACACATAATGATGGTAGTAGGGAAGTGACTCGAACGTGCATATCACCAAAGTTGGCGAGGAAAGTATTGTGTTAGCTCATTGCAAAGAAGAAAGAGAAAGTAAATAATCTCTTATGATGAAGATGGTGTTTGCTAAAACCAACCAAAGAGGAGAATGGTCCTATACAGATTAATAGTTTATTCATAACCCGTTCTAAGTCCGGAGGTAAGTGTTGCAAAATGATTGTTGACAATAGTAGCAAAGATAACCTTATTTCACAAGGGATGGTTGACTAGATACGGTGAAGAGGATAACACATCCAAATCCTTTTAATGTATCGTGGTTTCTTAAGGGACATCAGATTCTAGTAAATGAGCAATTTTTTGTAAGATTCCATGTCGGTGCATATAAGGATGAAACCTTATGTGGTGTAATGCCCACATTGGAAGGCCTATCAATTTGACAAGAAAGTGCAACATGATGGTCGCTCAACAACCTACACATTGTTGAAGGACATGAGAACAAACACTATGATCCCTTTTCACGAAAGGAGAGAAGAAGTAGAAAAGGTTCTAATATATTGATGGTGTCCGGAAACTAATTTCTGAAAGGAGTGAAGGAGAGGGCATTGTTTGAAAAATCAAAAAGCCCTCAGTAGCTAATGTTTTGGGGATCTCTCGCTTTTTGTGTCAAATGATGATGAGAACTAGCATGAAGGGAGATTTGTAAGAGTTGATTTTTGTATACATATCGAGCTAGAGTCCCATTAGAATTCCTTGAAAGGAGGACTGCTAGAAAAGGCAATTTTCCATCCAACCCTAACTCTTTTGAATTGTATGTTATCCATAATGATGTTAATGTGGCCGTGGGAAAAAAACTATAAATTTAGTTTTTTTACCTCACATGAATCTCAAGGGGTCCATCAAATATTCCAATGATCATTTGGAACCAACTCAAAAAAGTGGCATATACTTTATTGATTGATTGTGTGTGGTGTCGTACATTGGTGAAACGGATCATCCATTATCATTATGGTTAATGAACATGATACTAATAAAAAGACAAAATCGTAGTTAAGTCAACATTGGCAAAGCACTCATTCAAAACAAAACATGACGTTTGCATTGAGATCCCAAAGGTGTTGTCCATGGACAATCACTAACTTAAACAACACTTGAGGGAGGCTATTTATGGAGATTAGAAAGCATGAGAACACTTTGAATATATATGATGATTTGAGCTTGAACCAAACATGAAGACCAATCACTAATTTTCTCAACAAGAAAAACCCAACCAAAGGATAATAGGAGATTTATTAACATCATCTAGTGGTTGAATTAATTAGTTAATTTATATAATGGCTAATTCATTAGAAAATTTTGAACTGGTGGTGATAAAAATGCAATTAGTTAATAGCTAATTTCATTTCATTTTTTGTAGGGTTGCTTAATCCGACATTTTTATACTTAATTACCTTTTAAAATAATCTCTAGTGTACAATTCGGGTAAGTGCACGAAGTTGGTGGACAATTCTATGGACATAAAAACTGAAATAAAGGAACCGCATCGCATGTTCCTAAATTCGGTTCGGCAATTACCGAACCTAAAACCACGATCGTAGTTTAGAACCGCGAGCTTGTTATAAGCTCGCGATCGTGGAACTCGAAACAAAATTAGCAGCCTCTCACGACTCCTTATTTTCCTCATTTTTCATTTCAAACCGCGATTTTTCCTAGACGTTTTTCACTAGAGCTTTGAATACCACCTCAAAATTGCTCATCGGGCTTCTGGATAGCGATAGATTCAACCATGCCGCCAAGACGAGGAGGTAAGTCCCGATTTTAATATTTTTTTGTATTTTTATGAGTTTTTGAAATGTTTGTTTATGTATACAATTTTCTTGTTTTATCGGTTGGTCGGAAAGCTTGAAATCGTGCAAACCCGTCAAAACATTTCTCAAAACCCTCCTCCAAACATAGATCCGCCTCATGTGGCTCCTTATGTCCCCACCGAGCCGCCAGAACACAAGATAATATCATTGGAAGAATCCAAGAAAATAAAATTGTCATTGAGAACCTAATTCAAACTATAAGACAAAATCATGCTACAAATCTATTCTGCGTGACTTTAGCCAATACATTGCAAACATTGATTGGGCAAAGTTGACTCCGCAACCAACCAATACATAGATGGAACACCTTTAGAGGTGACTGTAGGTGGTGGTATGCGGATAAACTATCCCATGTAGCCGTAAAAGACAAAAAAATTGGAAAAGACCTCATTTGTGCATTATTTACCGACCCTAGAACCAATGCCCCCCGCAGTTACTTGCAAACGGTTCCCAATCCATTGGTGCCACGATGACCGAATCAAAAACAATTTTTGGGACCGATGGTGGATGGTTTTTTATTATCCACCATGCAACAACAATGAGGTTCCTCTTTATTTTTTGAAGAAATTATATTGCGAGTTCGTGCTCAATGAGGTCTCAAATTATTTTGACTTTTTTGACTTTTTTGGTCGAGGAGGTGGCTCTGCATAGAGTAGACCTGGTGCATGCATAGGTCAACCTAGGATCCCCCATGCCCCAAAACCCCCACTACCTTCAGTTATCCCTCCTACAATGAAGGAGGTTGTGGAGATTAATACATTGCATGCATTGAGGGAGCTCACTGACACTCTGACCCAGCATAGTGACCAGATTGCATTTGGTGATGTTGGTGGAGGCGTCAGTTCTAGCGCACCACACCACTGTGGATCATGTGGTGCCGTATGCACTGCGAGCGAGACATCGTTCTTGGTTCACAGGATTTCTTTTTTATAGATGAGATGTTGGGGAATGATTTTGGAACCGGTGCCACGATATTGGTCTTTCACAAGTAAATTTTAAATAAATTTAAATAATATATAGATATATTTACAATAGTTTAATTCACATGTTTGAGATATATATATATATATATATATATATATATATTTGATTGTACGTCATGTACATACATGTAAAAACTAATTTTTTATTTTATTTTAAATAGCAAAAGCCGATGAAGGAAACATCCGATGTCGACATGCTAGTTCGCATTTGGACGTGTTTCAAACGTAAGTTTCAAGTTGTACAAACTTACATTTTTAATTTCATTTGATTGCACTAGATTATTATTATAATGTTTCACGTGTATCTTGTACATATTAATATTTTTCTCTTTTATACACAGGAGCCTGGTGGGTCATCATCTGCTCAGGGAACTGAGGTTACTGGCACGCCTCACATGAGTTTTACGCAAGTTAGTAAATCTCTTTACACTTTGTTTCTAATTACTGGAAGTTCACATGGATTACATGCTTTGGACCTCTGTTATGTGGTGCACAATCATGTAAATTTTAATATTGATTTGTACATATTTTTGTATAGCTTATGATCTGCTAGAGAGACTCCTCCATATATGCAAATCGTGGAGGTGCTTGTAGAGATCTTTGCCATACAAGATCTACAAATTCACTAACTCGAGGTACAATTTTTCAAATTTGTTAAATTTTGGAGGTTCATTATTTCTTATTACTTAAATCTACAATATCAAATTTTGTATGTATATGTGAAATATTTAATTTGAAAATTAATTATTTGTATGTAGCTTACCCTCGTGAGTCTATTGTTTGTCGCATTGCGATGCGTCAACAACAAATTGATAGGGATCATGACATTACGGTAAGATTTCACATGCATTTTAACTAAATTGTACAAGTTTCTAAATTTTGAATGTATTTTAAAATTTTGGGTGTTAAAAACTTGTTTATGAATGTGCAGGTTAGGTTGCAGGCATGCTTAGAGACACCTAGGACCACATGGATGAAATCCGTAGTGGCATCTCCCTCCACTACATCCCTGTGTCGTGGACGTGTTACTTCTAAAGCAGGCAAAGAGAGGGAAGATGTTTCATTAGTAGATTCATAGTCCACCTAGATGTACATAGATATATATATGGGCCATCTGGTCCTAGTGAACATGTTTCTTCATATAGTCCATTGTATATATATAGCCTTTTGTGACCGCATGTGGTCCCATATGTACATTATGACACACTTAGTTTGAGATGTACACATACATTATGAACTTATACATATATATTTTCAGAGACGTGCATTTGGAGCACACTTTGTTTGATTCTTATATATCCATGTGTGTTGGTTTTCATAACGATAAATCTGAACTATATATGTTTGATTTGATTTCATTGCATGTATGATATCCTTCTATGTATGTTTTCATAACCATTTAAATTAGTTCTCTCGATATGTACATGTTTGATTTAAATATTTAATCATGTCTTCTTGTATTTAGATTGAGATGAAATTTTTCATTAGATTAGGTATTTTCATATGGTTTCTGCTTCAAATTTCAAGTGTTTTCGACTTTAGAATTGCAAGGATCTAAAAAGGTTAGTTTTTTTCTGAAATTTTAAATGGGATGCTATAAAAATTAGGGTACTAATGGAAAATATTTTAGATCATCTTAAGGAATTCATGAGTAGAAGTTACGGGCAAAATTGCAGGGGAAATGGAGCAAAAATGAAGGAGATATGAGCAAAATGTGATTTTTGCAATAGGGTTTCTTGAAAATTTAGTAGCATAACTAAATATACTAGCAGAATGAAGGAAAAGGAAATATTTTAAAAAGGGATTAAAAAAATGGCTAAGTCTATGTTTATACTCACCTCTTAACATTAACCTAGCTAACTCACCTTCTAACTCATCATTAACCATTTTGGATTAACTCGAGTTACATGGCATGACAGGGTAGGGTTACAAGCCTTAAGTGACAAAGGGACTTAAAGGGGTGATAATGTGAGAAGGGGTCAAGTATTCATGAGAGGGGGCAACATAATAAAGTTGAGGTGCTAAGGAATTGAATACCTAGTGAGAATGTTACAAGCCTTAAGTGACGAAAGGGAGAGATATCATGTGGTGGTGCATTCGATGTCCCAAGTTGAAACTTGGGTAAAAATTTGACAAGAAGCCCTTATTAGTATTCTTAGGTTCCACCCATCGCATGAAGAATCCTCCTCTAATGAAGAATCAACTCATGTCTTCCTCATGAGAAGATCTTGAATGATGAGGCTTTTCCATAGACCATCTATTGAATCTGGAAACTACAAATGAAACTTTCGCCTTCCAAGATGTTCACATGCTCCAATGTGTTGAGTCAATTCTCGGGAATGGCATTGATATTTCCACATTGACTAAAATATTTTTCATTTAACTCTTCATAGGATTCTAGAGATATAACCTATGATCTCTACAAGAGTTGAACTAAAACTTATTGACTATTGAAGGAAAGGGTCACAAATATTTTCTGAACCAATTCTTAAAATTTGAATCGAAGATTCTTCATGTGGAATTATTCTCCCGAGAGGAGTACCAAGCTCATGCATTTTTGTGCCAAGATCTTCCAAAAAATTTGATACATTCTCCTCATGGGATTCAAAATCAGAAATGGCTTCTTTTAGAGCTTCAAACCTATAGGTGATGGTATGGGACAAAATGTCATACAAGTTCTCTGAGTCAAATGAAAACACACCGAGCTCACCAAGGACAATCTAAACAAAGAGATAATCTCAGGAAATAGATCATGTTCCCTTTTTCAAGGATCATGCTCACCCAATGGTCACATGTCCTTCTTTGCAATATGAATGTTTGATCTTGCTTATTGGATTGGGGCGTTGAAGTTTCAGATGGGAGACATTGCTTCAATTTGAGGCAAAGATGATTAATCTCATGCAATCAATGATGGCACTTATGAATAAAAGGTCCTCACACATGTGTTTCCTTAATTGTTTGATGATTTGTACTTATACTCCTAATTATGTGTCTAGTGATATGTGATGAAGAATCCTATTACAATGCAAAAATAATGAGCATGTAAGCACATAGCTGGGGCAGCAGAGGATGGAGAGAGATCACCACAACAACATAGCTCAAGAGAGCAAAGCAAGGACAAGTGATGAAGCAGGTCTAAGAGGACAAAGGCAAGTCCAAAGAGAACAAGAGAGATGGAAGGTAAACAAGTGACAAATTGAATGTTTTGAGTCCTAGGAAATGAACGGAGGCGAGGAGTGAGAAGTCATGCCTCAGAACGTCGTGGCACTAAATCGAATGCGCCGACACGTCCGAGTGGCTAGGTGAACGCTAGAGGAGGCGGTGTTTCGGTGCGCGACAAGGTCGTTGCTTCCGGGCTACTTCGTTTGGGCATAGTCCCTTAAGAGCCCTGAGACCAAAATATCATTCAACTTCAACAAGTGACTACTCGGACTCGTGGCACCTAAAGACAAGCCTGGCTCGTCTAATCCGACACCTCGGCGTAGGGACCCTCTACAAAAGCCTCTCTCGTTTTTTCCTTCTCATTTCGGTGCTCTCGCTGCCCTATTGTTTACAAACGCGTGAAATAGTGTAGTTGGAGCCAGTGATTGGTTGTCAAACGCTATATTTTGCAAACGGTGGGTCGTGGCACCAAACCGATCTATGGCGACACGCCTCGAGTGGCAGGTGAACGCTAGAGGAGGGTGTTTCGGTGCGTGACAAGGTTTTTACTTTCGTGCTATTTCGTTCGGGCGTAGTCCCTTAAAAGCCCTGGGACCAAAATATCGTTCAACTTCAACGGGTGACTACTCGGCTCCATGACATCTAGAGACGGTTCATTTGATCCGACACCTCGGCGTAGGGACCCTCTACAAAAGCCTCTCTCGATTTTTTCCTTCTCATTTCGGTGCTCTCGTTGCCCTATTGTTTGCAAACGCATGAAATAGTACAGTTGGAGCCAGTGATTGGTTGTCAAATGCTATATTTTACAAATGGTGGGTCGTGGCACCGAACCGACTGCGCCGGCACATCTGGGTGGCCAAGTGAACGCTAGAGGAGGTGGTGTTTCGGTGCGCGACAAGGTCGTTGCTTCCGGGCTACTTCGTTCGGGCGTAGTCCCTTAAGAGCCCTAAGACCAAAATATCGTTCAACTTCGATGGGTGACTACTCGGACTCGTGGCACCTAAAGATGACTCGTCGATCCGGCCTCGGCATAGGGACCCTCTACAAAATTCTCTCTCGCTTTTTCTTTCTCATTTCGGTGCTCTCGTTGCCCTATTATTTGCAAACGCAAAACAAAATAGTGCATTGGAGCTAGTGATTGGTTGTAAACGCTATATTTTGTAAACGGTGGGTCATGGCACCGAACCGACTGCACCGACACGTCCGGGTGGCCAGGTGAACGCTAGAGGAGGCAGTGTTTCGATGCACGACAAGGTCATTGCTTCCGAGCTACTTCGTTCGAGTGTAGTCCCTTAAGAGCCTAAGACCAAAATATCGTTCAACTTCAACGGGTGACTACTCAGACTCCATGGCACCTAGAGACAGCTCGTCTGATCCGACACCTCGGCGTAGGAACCCTCTACAAAAGCCTCGCTCATTTTTTTTCTTCTCATTTCGGTGCTCTCGTTGCCCTATTGTTTGCAAATGCGTGAAATAGTACAGTTGGAGCCAGTGATTGGTTGTCAAACGCTATATTTTGCAAACGGTGGGTCGTGGCACCAAACCACTACGTCGCCACGCCCGGTGGCCAAGTGACCACTAGAGGAGGCGATGTTTGGCGTGACAAAGTCGTTGCTTCGGCTACTTCGTTAAGGCATAGTCTCTTAAGAGCCTTGGGACCAAAATATCATTCAACTTCGACGAGTGACTACTCGGACTCCGTGGCACCTAGAGACGACTGTCGATCCGACACCTCGGCGTAAAGACCCTCTGCTGAAGTCTCTCTCAATTTTTTTCCTTCTCATTTTGGTGCTCTCATTGCCCTATTGTTTGCAAACGCGCCAAAATAGTGCATTGGAGCGTGATTGGTTGTCAAATGCTATATTTTACAAACAAGTGGGTCATGGCAACGAACCAACTACGCTGCACGTCCGAGTGGCCATGTGAATGCTAGAAGAGAAAGTGTTTCGCGGCGCAAAGAAGGTCGTTGTTTCGGGCTACTTTCGGGCGTAGTCCCTTAAGAGCCTTGGGACCAAAATATCGTTCAACTTCGATGGGTGACTACTCGGACTCCATGGCACCTAGAGATGACTCGTCTAATCCGACACCTCGGCATAGGGACCCTCTACAAAAGCCTATCTCGGTTTTTCCTTCTCATTTCGGTGCTCTCGCTGCCCTATTGTTTGCAAACACGTGAAATAGTGCAGTTGGAGCCAGTGATTGGTTGTCAAACCTATATTTACAAACGTTGGGTCGTGGCATCAATCGACCGCACCACACGTCCGGTGGTGGCAGGTGAACGCTAGAGGAGGTAGAGTTTCGGTGCGCGACAAGGTCGTTGCTTAAGCCGGCCTACTTTGTTCGGACGTAGTCCATTAAGAGCCATGAGACCAAAATATCGTTCAACTTCAACGGGTGACTACTCGGACTCCGTGGCACCTAGAGATGCCTCGCCCGATCTCGACACCTCGCGTAGGGACCCTCTACAATAGTCTCTCCGAGTTTTTTTTTCCTTTTCATTTCGGTTCTTTTCGCTGCCCTATTGTTTGCAAACGCACAAAATAGTGCAGTTTGAGCCAGTGTAGGGTTGTCAAACGCTATATTTTGCAAACGGTGGGTCGTGGCACCGAACCGACTGCATCGACACGTCCAGTGGTCGGTGAATGCTAGAGGAGGTGGCCAAATGCGCGCGACAAGGTCATTGCTTCAGGCTACTTTGTTCGGGCGTAGTCCCTTAAGAGCCATGAGACCAAAATATCATTCAACTTCGACGGGTGACTACTCGGACTCCATGGCACCTAGAGACGTCTCATCTGATCCGACACCTTGGCGTAGGGACCCTCTACAATATCCTCTCTCAGATTTTTCCTTCCCAGATCGGTGCACACGCGTAGGTATGGTCTTGTAAACACTTGGGGAGGAGTCGTTTTCAAAATTTACAACTTTTTCAAAATTTACAACTTTTTCAAACAATGAAAGCTTCTCTTAGCTTCAAGAATTTAAAATTCTCTACTAACAGTGCCAACCACACGAAGGTGGAAGCTTTTACGCACCACTAACCTAAACATAAAAGTGTTAATGAAATAAATTTAAGTTTCAAATCAAAACCATATACTATCTATATATACAAAATACACAAATTTAAAATAAAATATATATTCAAACTTAAATCTAGATCTTTAAACTAACAAATATATATATAATATATATATATATTGAAAAGAAATTATATATATTAGACATGAGCATTGTAAATTCATTTTAATGAACCATCAGATCGGATCTACTCGAATAGCAGAGATAAGATTGCTTCATGATCTCGACTCTCGAACCTTCCAAAAATCTTGTTATTAGGCCTTCCTCGATATCTATACAGCCTAAATATTTGTCGCTAGAACTAGATGCGAATATAAGAATATTTTCTTGTGTGTTTCAAAGTCTTCAAACACCCAAACAGATAAGTTTTTTAATGGATACCGTCGAAGCCAAGTTCAAGTAACTACCACTGACCATGTAGGATACTCAATATCTTCGCCATCTATAATAGGAAAAGTCAACTTCTTTCTTTCCTTAATGCAACGACATAAAAATAGTCCTGTTCCTTTTTCATTGTCTTCTGTCGCAATTACCGCAAACACATGTCCTACAAAAAATAACTTGGTTGAACAACTCAAATTTAAATTACATATTAAAATTTCAATGGACATAACTCAATACAAAAATTAAATAAATAACCATAAATACCTTGTCGCACCAAAATCAAAATTTCTTCAAAGTCCTTGGATGTTGCATCTTCATCTGCAGAAACAAGTCGTAATGTTTGTGGAGGTTGATAACTAGAAAGCGGAGTTAGAGGCCTATAAATCCATCCTTCCACCCATTTTTGTGAATCACACTCAGTAGTGACAAATTCAATAGAAGATGCACAAAAACATGTCAACTTTCTAGTCCATACGGCCCACGAAATAGCGTCTGAGCTACAAAATGAGTGCATATCATTAGACCCAAGTGAGTGTCATACAATCCTCGTAGTTAGCAATATGTTGTTCCTCTATCACCAAAAATATCTGCGAACTATGAAATTTTCTTGAGAACCTCGGGTCATGTTGTCAATACACCATTCCACTATGTTCTTTGTATCTTGTAATTTAGCACCATCTTTGTACTTCAACTCTTCTCTCTCGCAAGAGCTCTTTTCACACATGCCCTCGCATCGTCATGCTCTCATTTTCCATGTCCAACCTCGGTGAAATTCTAAATATGTTACACACTCATCTTGACATGCATTCTACTCATCCAATAAAACATTCATGCATTCTTAAACTAAGATGTACAATTATCTGACCATATATAATGTTGTTTGAAGTGGATGTCCCTATCAGAGAAGTTTCCATAAAATAACCGGAAACACCCTTGCACAAATTCGGTAGAATGAGTACAATCATCACCGATATAAAAGTGGTACTCTCTTAAAAAATTTCGATCGTTCTCTATACTGTCAGGAGAATGTAGAAATGTTATATGCACAAAAATGACAACTTGTACTGAATTGTAATATTGTAATTGAACCTTCATTTGTGGTTGCAATGTGTAATTCTCTGCAAAATCGACCACTGAAACAATAGTACCAATAGGAAATGTGTCTTTGTATAGTTTGAACTGTTCATCCAACCATCAAGCTCTATGTGTATGTCTTGTATACTCATAAACAATTTCATCCTTAAATTTTCTCAAAAATTGAAAAACAGACATTTGTTCTGTAACTAGCTCACACCGTTTAGACTCTTTTCCATCTTTCAACTGGTATGCAATTGATTTATATTTATAAAACTCAACTAAATTATGTCATATTGTACCTTCAATTTACTCATGGATGTAACTTTCCAATTTAGGTAATCCGCCGCATGTACTACAACTTCCATCTAAACAATCATGACTATAAAAAAATTGTCCAACTTATTTTTCACAAAATATAGTAGGAATGAAATCCCTGGAAGATATTGGTGGAACTTGAACACCACATTCCGATAACATAGTTTTAGAATGAAAATTAGAACGAATACGTAAAAATTTAGCATAATGCATCGCAAATTCAACATGTTGCCTACAACAAGTGGTGCGAGCGTGGTTGATTTTCACATAGAATGGTTTCAACATTTCAAAAAAACGTTGACTAATTTTAATTTCCAGATTCTCTTGTTCAAACTTACAAAAAAATTGAGTTTGAGTCATATCTAAGAAATGCTTTGGATGTGATTCACGATTAGTAGAACCAACTCTTCATTTTATAACATCTCTTATATTAGGTGAAACTCTAGTGTTATCATGCCAAAATTTAATAACTTCTCTTATAGCATTATAATTATTTTTGTCCTTACGCGGTGCTCTAGCAGAAAATGCCCAAAAATTGGCATTATTGAGTGATCAAGGATATTACGTCTTTCAATTGCTTTCATTAGAGTTTTTCGATTAATTTATAACATTCGACTTGTTTGCATAATCAAACGTTGTTTTTATTGATTCACTTACAACACTAGTAGCAAGTACACAACACACAATATTACTATCCCTAGTGCGTCTCGACACCAACGTGTGATATGTATCATGAAGATTTTCAACAATTGTAGAGGTTTGACCACGTATATTAGATGTTGTCAATCCTAAGGTGTTTAATGTAGGTCTCATTTTAATCAATTTCATCAAACTAACCAACAATTGACATTTTTGGGAATCATTTAACATTTCAAATGATTATCCCAAATTTCAAAGTGGCTTTTCTTCCGATTTGTCGTTAGAAAGTTTGTCGACATTGGTTTCAAAATATTTTCATCAATTTCAATAAAAAAATTAGGTTTCTTACGTAAAATCCTAGGAGGTGTTTTTGTCAAATTTTGTTTGTCTACGTTTCAACATGAATTTCCTTATTCATATTTTCATTGTCTCCTTCAATTTCAACATTTGCTACATCATGAGTATTTAATTCTTCTTCAACATCGATAAAGTAAAAACATCTTCATCACGAGTATTTAATTCAATTTCAACATCGACAAAGAGAAACATTACGGTTCTTCATCACATGATAGTTGGGGTTGAAGATGAACCTGTTGGTGTGTGTGACCTGTCCAGTCATCGTCCACATCATCACTGGTGAGTCATCTCGCCTTGCGAGAGTCATAGGTCTTAGGAAGTCAAATGACAAGTGTCGATTCTGCCATAGATCCGACATTGTCATTTGCTCATACAATCGCGTCATAGGAGTTACATTCATCATTTGGAATTGTAACTCCTCTTCTAAGTAGCGTCATATGTGTCGAGTCAACGTCATATGCGTCAATGGCGTCATTGAGTTCTTTCCATGTTTAGGCATGGGGGTTACACAAACACCTCTATTTGTACTTCCTATTTTTCGATCTATGAGCATGAGCAGACCCATTCTTCTTACTTACAATCTTCTTTCCATTGTTTCGAATCTTGTGTATTGCGTTGGCTTGACGTTACCATCGGAGTGCAACTTCGTTGTGGTGCATCACTTTTCGATCTCGGTTCTCGCGAATCCCTCTTTCATGGTATCGTAGTGTCATCATCGTAAACGTGCACTCTTCATTTCTCGCTTGTTTATTACTTGGTTTCTTCTCATTTTCTCGTGTGTATTTTTTTTTTAGCATTTTGGAATTATTGCTCACCTCGTATTGAGGTTTCAGCAGTTGCAAGTTAAGGTATTTGGTTGGTTTGCTTATCAGCTAAGTTCATATTTGGATATTTCTAGATCTTTGTGGCTGTTGTTTCTGGGTTGTTTGTGTGTTTCTTGTTGGTTGTGTTCAGATTTAGCGCTTGGCAGGTAAAAGAAGAGCTCGTTTTTTGGCGTGGACCTGTGATTACTAGTTGGGATCGTTGTTTTTTCTTCACCGGTGTATACTCAGACTATTCCGAGCTTTTTCCTCATCGTTGTGGTTCCTTGTTGTCTCGAAGTTACCTCTGCCTGGTCTCAAAATATTTTTGCGAGCCTGCTGAAAACCTCTCACGTTTTTGCTTGGTCTCTCACGTTTTTTGCAAAAATACTCACGTTTTTGCCTGGTCTCTCACGTTTTTGCAAAACCTCTCACGTTTTTGCCTGATCTCACGTTTTTTGCAAAACTACTCACGTTTTTGCACTGTTCCCACGTTCAAACCTATTCCGGTGAATTTTTTTGTTATTTCGAAAGTGTTTTCTCCTGTCAGGCAGACCTTGTCCTCGGTGTTTTTCTCTCCTTTCCTGCGTTTTCCCAACTTCTCTGGCCGTGGTCAGACTCAGGGGTTTTTTCTCTCCAACTACTGGCGTTTTGGACTGCTCTGCAGCGCTTTTTTTTACCTTTGTTCTAGAGATATTCCTTCAGCTGGCATTTTTTGCACCTTTGGTTTCAAAGATTTTTTTGCATTGCTCCTGGCATTTCGGTCGTTTCGAGTTTTCCCAAAGACGTGTGGACAATTACAGTTCTTTTGCCAGGTAATATCTTTCCAAAAATACGTTTTTTATTCACTTTTCTTAAAAAACGTGTTTGTATTCTTTTTTACCTTATCACTTTTCTTAAAAACGTGTTGTTTCATTACTTTTAAAAGGTATAAGGTAAACACATTTCATTTTATTGGCATTGTAAGTTTTTTGGCTTATTTTTTTAACCTTCCGTCGAAAGTGCCAGAAGACGAAGGGTGAGATCCGGATGGCGGTGGCTAATCCCCTCTCGCAATACAAACAAACCCTATCTCAAATTTTGTGTCATTTCAACGGGCATACATACGACACCTTTTGCATGCGTTTAGGGCACTTTTGTAATCCGTTTGCAGGCTTATTAGCTTTTTCTCATCAATTGCGGGAATTAGTTTTTGTTATAACTTTTGACTCGTTGCTCGGTTTTGAGCACTTCTTTAGTCAAAGTTGCATGTTTTTTCGCACTCTAGATGATGGGATCATTAGCTTTGTAAACGCACTAATTTTATAAAGTGCCACATTTTGGGGGGTGTCTTTGTATTGCTTATTTCAAGCTCAGCATTTTTCTTGAGCTTTGTTTTGTTTTCAGGACTTATGAGCGCGTCTCGCCATAGTCTTACGACAAAGGGATTCTTTCGTGTGACGTGAGACGTTGTTTCTCACAAAGCTCTTTCTTCCCCCTCTTGCTTCTCTCTTTCTGTGCTTGCTTGCAGTGTCGATCTGTTGCGCCCTACGAACCTTGATTGTTGTCTCCACCATTGCGCGTTATTACGCTAATTGCAAGGTGAGTAACAAACCGTTCTCTCATTTCACAATCGATCTCGGTTGTAATTAACGCACTGAATTATAAAGTGCCACAAAAAGGGGGGGTTAATCTTGTGTTCCTTGGAGGCTCCTCTCGTCATGGACATTGAATTTCATCGCCCGTTGTTCAACTAGGACCAGAAACTACCTACAATGGAAGAGTGGGATACGCAATCATTGTATTATGTACAATTTGTTACCACATCTTCTTGGGTTGGCACTCGAACCTATTGACCACATTCATCACCAAAATTGGTTGAACGAGAATGATATGGCATACAGCTTCTTTGTCTTACTATACCGAATGACCTTCAACGTTGATTAGAATTCACCGAAGTCGTGCAGTACGAGCTTGGATCTTCATTTGGAATTTTCATGGAGACTTTGATCCTCCTTCATCCGGTTATGGATCTTCTAATGATCTTGCATCCATGGAGAAAAGTGAGTTCACCGATACTTTTTTCTTACGAATGGCGGCCCACCCATATTTCGTGCATGCTCCTTCAAAACTTAGTATTGCTCCTATCATAGTTTCTAGTGACTCTCCTCCACAGAATCTTGGTTGAATTCTCACCGCACACCCATGCTACCTGATCTCGTGTTTTCCCCATCACGAGCATCTACTAATTCCGTTGATTCCACCTGAGATTCTCGCCATCCCCTGTTGCTTCGTAAACTTCAAGATTGCTTCTTCAAAAGGTTCTTATAATCTTTCACAACAAGACATTGATTTCTTGACTGCACTGGATGATATGCTCGAGGATATCGACATCATAGTGCAGATCTTCTTCAACCTACTGCCTCTTCCGAGATCAAAGTTGCCATCCCACCAGCTTCCACTGACTCTCCACCGTAATAGGTTCATTTGCCCCTTCAGAGCTCTCTTGATGATATATCTATATTTGCAGACTCTCACCTTATGGAGATTGACAGGATTGTCACCGCTTCTCTTGATATATTATCTCCTTCTCATATTGGGCCACCTTCCGGCACTCTCCATGTTCCTCCTCCTTCTAATCATAGACCTTTGGTCCCTTCAGATTCATTAGGAGTCCATCAGAAATCATCTTCCGGGGGAGCTGGATAGCGCTCCTTTTTTCTTCTCCTCTTCTTCTTTCCAAAAAGATGTTGTTTGTACATGGGCACCTTATCGGTGGCTTTAATTGCGGGGCCCATTGACACATCTTTCTTAGTTGTCTAGGGGTCTTCTTTTTGTTCTCGGCTTACCTTGTCCTCTTCCACGGCTTTGATGAAGGGGGTGTTGGTGTGTGTACCTGTCCAATCATCGTCCACATCACCTAGGTGAGTCATCTCGCCATGAGAGTCATAGGTCTTAAGAAGTCAAATGACAAGTGTCGATTCTGTCATAGAATCGACATTGTCATTTTTTCAAGGCTAATGTGTCATAGGAATTGCATTCCTTATTTGGAATTGTAACTCCTCTTCTAGTAGCGTCATATGCGTCAATCAAAATCATATGCGTCGGTGGCGTCATTGAGTTCTTTCCATGTTTAGGCATGGGGGATACACAAGACCCTATTTGTACTTCATATTTTTTTATCCGTGAGCATGAGCAGGACCCATTCTTCTTACTTGCAATCTTCTTTCCATTGTTTGAATCTTGTGTATTGCGTTGGCTTCGACGTTACCATCGAGTGCAACTTCGTTTGTGGTGCATCACTTTTCGATCTCGGTTCTTCTTGATTCAAGAAGTTCAGCGCATTCGCTTAGCATTTTGAATTTTGACCGACCTCTAATTCGCGTTTGGTGTTTTTTTACTTAATGACTTCGCTTTTTTGTCTCCTATGATGTTTTACTTCGTGATAAGAAAAACGTGCGAGAAAAAGATAGAATTTCGCAATAATTCGTGCGGTAAGGTCGAGAGTAAAAATCACATGGTAATTCGAGATATTGGGATGTGTGTAAATATGATTTATGAACATGCAAGCGCGCTTTATAAACCACGATCGCAGTTTATAAAGCGCGTTTGCGGTTTGTGTTAAAAAACCGCAATCGCGCTTTATAAACCACGATCGCTGATCTATTTGCCGAACCTAAGCCTCGGAAAATCTTTGTTTTTCCCCAACCAAAGCTATGGAAGGTCATTATGAAGTGTAAAAGGTCAAAAAAACCTCAAATCTGTTCTTCCAAAGACTTGAACCATGCTAAAAAATTGAAAACATTTCACAAAAATGGTGTCATCGCGTATGGAAGACTCTTAGCTTCGTAGAAATATTGATTTTAAAGTGAATAGAATAAGATAAATATTATTTTATAATTTTTTACTAACAATAGGTCTTTAAGACATTTTTTCCCGTGAATGTTCATGTCTATGTTTAAGACTATAACTTTTGTTTCGCTTATCAAAATATGATAAAACTTATACCATCCCAAGCGTGGACAAATTCTATACACATTAAAAAAATATTTGATTTCAATATTTTTTGATATAGTTATGGTGGGCAAACGGAAAGCGCTCCGTTTTCTAAATATTTTCATACCACTTTCACGGAAAAAATCATAAAAATATATATATTGCTAAAAAAAATACAAAATAAAATTCATCCCAAGATAGACAACTACATCTAACATTTCACCAAAGGAAAAAAAAATAACAAGATTTGGTCATCCAAAATGCGGGCAAACGGACTACAATCTTATAAGTTTTTTCAAAAAAAAAAAAAACTAAATCATAATTTTAAGTGTTTAATATAGCTAAACTTGTCCGTTTTTTATTAAAATTAGTATTTTAGAAACTAGATTCGAATGCTACGATTCATATTTATATAGATTTTTCTAATTTAGAGTGCGCGATAGCTAATAATCCCTACAAGTTGAGATTTCACTGTTTTTGCAATATGACGTCCACGGATAACCCTATATTTGTCCATCAACTTTCGCACTTACTCATTCATATTCATATTCTCATCATGAGGGTGAACCATTATGTGTGATCGAAACATTGATTAAAAAAACTCTTCACACGCTTATTCCATAAACTTTCCTTCACATCCTTAATGGCATATCCTTCACACCTAAGGGTGAACTTGCCAATATGTAGACTGCAATATATGTGATCTATTACAAAGTGCTTCCTATTTAATCAATATTCAGATCTAAAATTAGATTTTACATGGAATTTTATCATAAATGCCTTCTAATAAAAATCAAGCTAGAATAAGTGATAGAAATTGAGCTAGGACAAGCAAATAGCAATTTAACACACCCTTTACACGTGATGCTGGTTTTAGCTCCACCCTACACATTTTTTTATGGTACATATTTGGCCTTGTCACCATTCCCTTGTATCAAAATGCACATACATGGAAGGCAATCTGAAATAACTAATTATATTTCTTCATTTACAATCTTTATTGTTGCTAATAAAGGTAGATTTGGATTTAGGGCTCTTGTAATGTGTATAGGATGAGCTAGAAGACCCCATTTAGAGGAAATGCGGATAGGAATAAGGCTTGGTATGGCTGTGATATCCGACCCTCGATATAAATCGAGAGGTTTTGCTTATGGATGGACCTCTAGATTTGAGAAACTCAAGTGGTGTCCAATTACTTCTCCCGACTCTATTTAAACATTGATTTGGGAAGCTCTTTATAAAGGTCCCATTGATCTTCAATCAAATGATCTAGGAAAAATATCACCTCCTATCATTGGTGAACTGTTATGGTAGAATGAAGTGTTTCTTTCATCGAATTTTGTTGCAGCTAGGAACATCTTCATTAGCTGCCCCTCAATAATCTACTAAATTTCATCTTACGTTTTGTCCTTTTTTCTTTGCCATTTTTGTACTCTTAAGTGCATGTAGTTTCGATTATAGACCTTTAAAAATCTCTAAGCCACTTGACATATTGTATTTACGACGTTTGCAGAATCAAGTTAGAATATGCGGAGAAAGAAAGAATAAAGAAATAATAGAATGTAAAAAAACAAATCAAAAGAACCGAAATGCACACATTATCATTATGTGTCCGTCATTTTATTATGTGAAAGATGGTTACATTGTGGTTGAAGTAGTTTCAATTGTATTTTAGTTAATATTTAACCAATAGTAATCTAACACTAAAAATAAGCCTTATAAATAAATACCCCTCTTAAGGCTTACACTATAGAACATATTGACAGAAGATTAAAATAACAAAACCAAACAAGACCACGCATTCTTCAAAAGCTTTCCCCTTTGAAAACAATGTTTTGACCAAGTAGAACTCCATCAAGCTACCTCCTTGACCCTTGTCAAGGTGTAGTTCCTGATTCCACCTCCTCAAACTCCCAAATTACAGAATCTCCCAAATTGTTGGACAACCATCCATATTGAGCTACTCCCACAATGCTCCATCAAGTTGTCTCATGACCCTCATAAGGGTAAATTCCCAAGATCCACAGACTCCCAAACTATTTGGACAACCATCCATGTCAAGTTTTACCTACACTGGATTCCTTCATGTCTTCAAAGTGTTGGGATTCTTTTAAAATACGCATTCTCTATCAGTGAGTTCATCAATTTCAGCATCAAGTGAATTTTCAACAATGGCTTCATTTGGTTTGTCTTGGAATTTTCCTTCATCTTTTTCTCACAATCTTATTCGTCTCTTGAAAAATATTTCTTTCAATAACTTGATAATATAAACTTTCTTCACAATTCTTTATCATTGGCTCTAAGATTAATATCTTTGGCTTATCACAAAAGTCAAGATTCACAGTCTAGTCATTCATGTGCCATTGATATTTGAAAAATGCAACTAAAAATGTGCCCTCAAGGTTTCAACGTTTGTACTTTGCCCTAGTTGACTATATGTTTGCCCTTTTCGACTATATATGTATTTTTCCCTTGTTTCAACTTTATCACAATCTGAAACTCTCTACTTTTGCCCTTGATTTTATATTATTTAAATTAATTGTTTATTCTCTTGATTCGCGACTGGAAATGACTAAGATTCATGCCCTAGCGCAAGTAAAACAAACTTATGTGGCCTCATTTTCAATGTCTTTGCTTTTGCGACCTTGTTCCAGGCCTCACGAGTGTGTATTAATGGCGAAATGGAGTGCCCTTCGAAACTCACCTCTGAAATTCGTGAGCGGAAATGAAGTGCCCTTCAAACTTTTAGAAACTCACAAATTTTAGACAGGCTTTCATGCCCTTCGGACTATTGTGAATAACATTTTCTATTCTTTATTTTTCCCTTCGACCCTCGTACAATTTTTTATTTTGTTTACATTCTTCTTCTTGAATTTGTGCCCTCTATTGCGGATCCTTCAAACACCAAGAGCTCGATACCAATGTTAGAATATGCAAAGATAGAAAGAATAGATAGACTGCATAAAAATGAATGAAAAGAAACCGGAATGCACACATTATCATTATGTGTCTGTCATTTTATTATGTGAAAGATGGTCACAAAGTGGTTTAAGTAGTTTCAACCGTTTATTAGTTAATGTTGAACTAATATTAAACCAACACCAATAAATAAGCCTTATATTCTAATAGTAACTCATACACACAAAAATTGTATACTTCTCCCCTTTTCACAATTTGACAACCACTCCAATGACTAATTTATGAAACAGAAAGGCATACACTCAAAAGGTGTTTGGTGGTTCAAACTCCTTAGTATGGCTTGTAAGCTTTCAACAATCTAAAGTTGTTCTTTCAATATTCTGAAAAACATTTGAAAATTGACAATCATTACTCATGGACACAGATCCTTAACCAAATGACTAAACTAGGTCCTTTAACAAAGTTCCCGCTTTCATTGGCTCTATTCATAACATACACACGCAAAAGACCTGCATGGTGAAGGGAGTTGTACATTTCTAAATATTATATGGAAGGATCATTCATGTCAAGCAAGAACTTGGACACACTAGGTCATGGAAAGAGCTCTTCTTGTACATTTTAAACTTTTTATTTTATTCAAGAATTTTTTTAAATTTTACTAAGCACTTTTTATGGTCAAAGATAAAGTTGTATATTTTGCAAGATGTGCCATTTTCATACATAAAAATGATGCCACACTAATGTGTAGCAATCAAAATAGTTATCTATTGTGACTTGTCTACATTTTTGGAATTCACCCTACTATAAAGGAATATATCTAATTTGTTGTGATTCGGAAACACAGTTCTCTTATATTAATCGATTCAAAATATTAATAATGTTTTGAACCTTATGGGATTTGTTGCATATGCTAGTAATTTTTATTACACCTAGAAACATGTTTGATTTTTACTCTTTAGTCGAGTATGTAATGTCCCCTTTCCCTCACCACAGACCTGAGGGCCAGTACGGGTCCTAACCCTAGTCATGCCCAAGGGGTTATGGACGTTGTGAGCTATTGGGTATGAATATCTAGTCCAGTTGTTATAATTTTTCGTGGACAGGTTTATGAAGTGCTTTCAAAGAGACTAGATGTTATGTTTTATTGTTGGAAGGGGCCACTTAACTCCTAATATTCTAATTTTGCGTTGGGGTCACCTTTTTGGACCATGGCGACTTGAAAAGGAAAAAGTAACTTTAAGTTACTTTATTATTTTGGTCATCCCTAGGGGAAAATGCGACTTGGGTTTTTTTAGGGTTCTTTGGTATGGGAAAAGTTATAAAAGGAGAAGAGAGGTGAAAGGAAGATCATTCATGCATACACTTATATTTTCTTTCATGTGCAAATCGTTGTTTGCAAATATACAAACTCGTGTGGAGTAAGATCCCACGGGAACCCTAGCTTCGGTGGTGAGAGATTCATCCCTAGCTAGTAGGGCACTCTTTTGTGGTGAAAGATTCACCCTAGTTTGTCATTTTGGAACCGAAATCAAAGTTGTTCTTGAGAGATATTTTCGGAGGGTTTCGGTGAAGGGTTTTGGAAGATTTTTGGGGCTTTTGTGAAGAAAAATCAAGGGTTTTCGATCCGATTTGCTATTGTGGAGTTTATTCAAATCGGGTTGTCGATTCGAGTTTCAGAGACTTGTTGATCCGGTTTCAAGTCCGTAAAGAGAAGACAACCATATTTAGTAAGAGAGATCATTTCTTTTATCGGTGGAACTTCTTGGCATTGCATGTTGATGCATGTTACTTGCATGTTAGTTTAATTGTAATAAAAGTGAAGATATTGGTTATTTTCTCGATTTTATACCTTCTTTGCCTTAATCAGTATTTTTTCTTGTCATATTTTTCTATATATTGCTATCATAAAATCAAATTTTTATTTGTGAAAAATTTGGTTGGAAATCTTGAATATAAAATAAATCCAGAAAGGGGATATTTCGGTGGTCTCAGAGTGTTGTTTCTCCACCTATTGGGGTTGAAAGATGGGAGACAGAGAGACAGAGACAATGAAGAGATGGGAGTAGATTTGATGAAACAATTGTTCACCAATATGGTGAAGCAACAAGAGACTACCAATCTCTATTTGAGCCAGCTCACTGAGAGGTTAGCATAGGGCAGGATTGAGGCTCATACGGAGAAAGGAGAAGCTAGCAATATGGGATAGCATGGTAATAGAGGTGAGAGTGGACATTCGGGACAAGGGTCCCCTCATGCTTCTACCAGGCCCTTGGGACTCCACGAGCCTTCTTTTTGAAGGATCTAGAAGTTTCAGCAGACACGACAGCCCGCAGACATTGTGGATGAGGAATCTTGTTGGGAGAAGTACCAGACATTGAGTGAGGGTTTCTGGGACAACATGTCATTTCAGGAGTATTGTAAAATGAAGATTGGTAGCAGGCCCAGGAGAGATTACCAGACACAGGTACCTGAGTTTCAGAGGAGATTGGGACAAATCTCTATTCCACACTTCGATGGCTCTAAGAAGTGTACCGCGCAATCTTGGATTCAGAAGTTGAAGACTTACTTCGACTTGAATCCCATGCGTGAAGAGGATGCAATTAAGTTTGCTATCCTACACCTCGAGGGAGATGCTCATGACTGGTGGCATCATGGATTGATCACACAGGGGCACATGCATATCACTACTTATGTAGATTTTACACAGAGGTTGATGAGCAGATTCGACAGGAGGGACCCAGATAGGCACTTCAGAGAGTTGACTCACTTGAGGCAGACAGGTTCTCTAGATCAGTACATTGCAGATTTTCAGAGGTTATCAGTTATGGTATCTGATGTTTCAGAGATGAGGTTGACTTCACTCTTCATGGCAGGTTTGACTGACGCTTTAGCAGGATTTGTGAAGGCATTTGAGCCTTCCTCCTTACATGAGGCTATTAGGAGAGCATGTGATTTGGAGTTGTCCACTCCAAAATCGAGGTTTCCCCCTCGAATTCAGCCTAAGGTATTTCCTTCGAGAGCTGATGGTTCACAGCCGAAGGGGCCCCCACCTAGGCAGGATACAGCAAGGAGACCATTTGTATCGAGAGAGGACAGAGAGGAGTTGAGGCGAAAGAAACTATGTTTCGATTGCCGCACACCATGGGTTCTAGGACATGATTGTAGAGGAAAAGGGAAGGCCCAATTCATAGAGGTCTTCGAGGAGAGTGAGAGCGAGGAGAGTGAGAGCGAGGAGGAGCGGGACGCTCAGGAGTTGGAGGATGAAGATGGAGAGACATTGGATAGTGCAGGGGTTGAACAGGAGGAGGAGACTTTTCCCCATGAGACTATTGCTACCTTGTCGAGTACCCCGAGGTACAAGGCATTCAGGGTCAGGGGAGTATTACAGGGTCAGAGAGTAGTAGTACTCATTGATAGTGGGGCAACCCACAACTTCATTGATGCATCTTTGGTAGAGAAGCGGGGATTACAAGCAAGAAGACTTTGAGGGCTTCAATGTAGTGGTAGCCAATGGTGAGTCCATGAGATGCATGCAACGAGTTCCGCAGTTGAGTATCACCATGGGTAACCATACAGTTACCGATGACTTCTATGTGGTTGGTATTGGAGAGACCAACCTTGTGCTCAGTGTACAGTGGCTCCATTCTCTTGGAGAATTTCGGACTAACTTTCAGATGATGGAACTCAAGTTCAAGTCCGAGGGGAAGAATGTAACCTTGAGGGGTTTATCTTCGATGCACCTGTGGTTGTTTTAAAAAAGAGGACCGAGAGGATTCACAAGCACAATGGGGTTGATTGGGCAAAGACAAGACTTGGTTTCTACCAAGAAATCAGAGGATGGACAATGAGTATCATGTGGATATATAGGGGCTATTGGATAAGCACATTGCAGTTTTTAGTGACATACCACCTGGTGTACCTCCAGATAGGGGATTTGAGCATGTGATTGAGCTTGAGGACACTAGACTAGTAGTTACTACTCCTTACCATCACCCCAAACGGTTTAAGGATGAGATTGAGAGGACTATCCATGAGCTTATTGACATGGGACACATTAGGCCGAGTTCTAGTCCTTTTGCTTCTTTGATGGTATTGCTGAAGAAGAAGGATAGGACCATGCGGATGTGCATCGACTACTAGGCATTGAACAAGAAGACAATCAAGAACAAATATCCAGTGCCACGTATTGATGAGCTGTTAGATGAGCTACAGGGGGCAATCTATTTTTCTAAAATAGATTTGCGATCTGGATATCACCCGATCAAGGTTAGGGAGCAGGATGTGCATAAGACTGCTTTCAAATGCCATTATGGACATTTTGAGTTTCTAGTGATGCCATTCGGACTGTCTAATGCACCAGCTACATTCCGGCTTCTTGTATAAACCACGTGTTCAACGGCCATTTGCGAAAATTTGTATTGGTTTTCTTTATGATATATTGGTCTACAAGCAGACTTGGGAGGGCCATATCCGCCACCTTGATGAGATTTTGGGAATATTACAAGCTAATTTGCTATATGCAAAAGCTTCTAAATGTGAGTTTGGCATGACATAGTTGCTATATTTGGGATATGTGATTGGTGGAGGGGGAGTAAAGGTGGACAGAGAGAAAATACAGGCAATTTTGGATTGGCCGCCACCCAGGACATTGACACATCTGAGGGGATTCTTGGGACTGTGCACCTATTACAGGAGGTTCGTGAAGAACTTCTCACGATTGACTGCCCCATTGACAGATTTGACAAAGAAGGGAGCTTTCGCTTGGTCAGAAGACAACAGATTTTTGATCATCTCAAGGAGGTGATGAGTTCATGTCCCGTCCTCGCATTACCAGATTTTTCTCGGCCATTTGTTCTAGAGTGTGATGCATCAGGTGAGGGGGTTGGATCGGTGCTTATGCAGATAGGCATCCCATTGCTTATGAGAGTCGGAAATTGAGCCCAATGGAGAGAGGGTATTCAATTTACAACAAGGAGATGTTGGCCATCATGCATGCCTTGGCCAAATTCAAACAGTTCCTTGTGGGTAGCAGATTCGTGGTACATACAGATCACAATAGTTTGAGGTTCTTTTGGGGCAGAAGGATCTCAACAACTGCCAGCAGAGATGGGTAAACAAGGTACAAACATATGACTTTGACATAGAATACACTAGAGGTAAGAATAATGTTGTTGCTCATGCTTTATCTAAGAGGTCTTACCTTACTACTATGCTGAGTTCTATGTCTAAAATTTCAGCAGATTGGAAGGCTCACATACTTGTTGAGTACTCCAAGAATCAGTTTGCATGTGAGACCATGGATGGTATTATCAAGGATGACCAATACAGGGTGGTAGATGATCTCATTTTCTACAAGGATTGGATTTTCCTTGTACCGGGGTCTAAGATGAAGGACAAGATCCTTCGTGCAGTACATGATACGCCATTAGCTGGACATCCCGAATATTTCAAAACATACAAGTACATAAGAGAGAGATTCACTTGGAAGGGGATGAAGGACAATGTTCTTAATCACGTCAGAGAGGGTATGGTTTGCCAGCAAACCAAATCGGAGCATTCTTTTCCTGCAGGGTTACTCCAGCCTCTTCCCATCCCCGAGCAGAAGTGGGAGAGCATATCGATGGATTTCATCACAGGACTCCCTATGGTGCATGGGCACAATTGCATTTATGTGGTAGTTGATCGATTGACCAAGTATGCACATTTCTTTTCTCTACCTAAGAAGCATGAGGCAGCTGACGTGGCTCAGGTATTTTATACAGGGATTTTTAGGCTTCATGGTTTGCCTAAAAATATTGTCAGTGACAGGGATAAGATCTTCATGAGCACCTTTTGGCAAGAGATATTCAAACTTGCGGTCTGCATCGAAGTCGACTCCAAAGACGAGCTATCACCCTCAGATTAACTGGCAAACGGAGATTGTTAACAAATGGATAGAGGGCTATTTGCAGAGTTATGTGACTGGACATCAGCAAGCATGGATCAGATGGTTGCATATGGGTGAGTATTGCTACAATACCACATATCAGATGAGCATCGGCATGACTCCTTTCAGAGCTTTGTATGGATACGATGCCATGTCATTTGCTGATTTGGTATTATCAGATAGTCGGGCTCCCAAAGCTCGGGATTGGTTACAGGAGAACCAGGATATCCTGCGAGCTCTTAAGGAGAACCTCCAAAAGGCGCAGAATCAGCAGAAGGTTTATGCGGATCGGCACAGGATAGAGAGGTCCTTCGAGGTAGGAGATTTGGTATTCCTACGTCTGCAGCCATACAGGCAGTCGTCACTCAAGCAGAAGGGGGCAGAAAAGCTGAAACCACGGTTTTATGGTCCATACAGGGTAGTCCGGCGAGTGGGTGCAGTTGCATATGAGTTGGATCTTCCAGAGCACAGTAAGATACATAATGTCTTCCATGTGTCATGCCTTAAGAAGGCACTGGGACAACATATTGTACCTTCTACAGAGTTGCCACCATTGGACGAGGAGGGGAAGCTGGTTTTAGAACCAGACTCTATTATTGAGGTCAGACAGAGGAAGCTCAGGAGCAGAGATATTACAGAATACTTGGTACGGTGGAAGGGTTTGCCTCTTGAGGATGCTACTTGGGAGGGAGAGCAGATTCTACAACATCCTAGTTTGCATTTGCTTGGGGACAAGCAAATTTTGGGAAGGGAGGACTGTAATGTCCATTTTCCTCGCCATAGGCCTGAGGGCCAGTACGGGTCCTAACCCTAGTCATGCCCAAGGGGTTACGGACGCTGTGAGCTATTGGGTATGAATATCTAGTCTAGTTGTTATAATTTTCCGTTGACAGGTTTATAAAGTGCTTTCAAAGGGACTAGATGTTATGTTTTATCATTGGAAGGGGCCACTTAACTCTTAATATTCTAATTTTGCATTGGGGTCGCCTTTTTGGACCATGGCGACTTGAAAAGGAAAAAGTAACTTTAAGTTACTTTATTATTTTGGTCTTCCCTAGGGGAAAATGCGACTTGGGTTTTTTTAGGGTTCCTTGGCATGGAAAAAGTTATAAAAGGAGGAGGGGTGAAAGGAAGATCATTCATGCATACACTTATATTTTCTTTCATGTGCAATGTTGTTTGCAAATATCCAGCTTGTGGAGTAAGATCCCACGGGAACCTTAACTTCGGTGGTGAAAGATCCACCCTAATTTGTCATTTTCAGAGCTGAAATCAGGTTGTTCTTCAGAAATATTTTGAGAGGGTTTCGGTGAAGGGTTTTGGAAGATTTTTGGGGCTTTTGTGGAGAAAAATCAAGGGTTTTCAAATTTGATTTGCTATTGTGGAGTTTATTCAGATCGGGTTGTCAGATTCAGAGTTTCAGAGGCTTGTTGATCCAGTTTCAAGTCCAGAAAGAGAAGACAGCCATATTCAATAAGAGAGATCATTTATTTTATCAGTGGAACTTCTTGTCATTGCATGTTGATGCATGTTACATGCATGTTGTTGCATGTTAGTTTAATTGCAATAAAAGTGAAGATATTGGTTATTTTCTGATTTTATACCTTGCTGCCTTAACTGTACTTTGCTGTCATATTTTTCTATATACTGCTGTCATAAAATCAGATTTTTATTTGTGAAAAATTTGGTTGGAAATCTTGAATATAAAATAAATCCGGAAAGGGGATATTTCAGAGTATGAGTGTACCTCTATGTGAATATAATTTCAAGTAAGCTTGTCTATGAGCTGACCTTCCTGTGCTTTGTAAGCTCAAATGAATTGGCTATGGTTCATAAAGAAGCATATTTTCAGAGAAAGCTTGATGTGGCAGTGCTTGATATTTCATAAATAATAATTTGTTACTTGCCTAACTCAAACAAACCAGATAATGCATTCATGGCAGAGTTCTGTGTATGGAAAAAGACAGATTTATGGTAATATATGGGCTTCAGCCCAGTGAAATACATGATAAAACATAATATTCAATGAAGTCCACTATAATCAGAATTCTAAAAGAGAACAGAATGGCTCAGATTAAGAACAAAAAGCCATAGTGATAAGAGAGCTTACACCTTTGTAGACTATAGCTGTAAAACCTACAGAACCTAAAACTACAATAGTTCTGATATGCAATAAGAGATAAACAGAGTCTTAATAAACTACAGTTGAGACAGAGCTTAATGAGCTGGGGTATTCTGTGTAGTCATAAGATTGCAGGAGAGATGAAGCTAGAAGATTTCCAGCCATCATTCCACATTCATATGTGGAATTCTTAGGCCAGAAATGTCAAGAATTATTGGATGATTGGCACAGCATAAGAATTTCCTGCCTTGAGAACAATATTCTGAAGGCAATCTTCATCCCTATCTGTATTAGGTTCCAGATTGGACAGACATTCACTTACATTACTGATATTTCAGAACATGCAGTCCACCATAATCCTCATCTATTCTGGTTAGATTTGGTGGTTGATACCAAGAAGTTCTGTGGCCTGCAAATGGTCCTCAATGTTTTGAAGCTGGTGGTTTACACAGTCTGGTCTATATCAGAGTGTTCTACAAGTTTGCTACGGATGTGGTAATTACCACTGAAGCAAGCTTCTGCTACAATATACACATTGAAATGGCAGAATGGTTCCGACTTCCAAGGATCACTGATTGTGAAAGGATCTGGACACACTCAATAGTGAGAAGAGGAGGGATATATTCAGTTTCGTTGAAGATTCCACAGTTTGTGAGAAGTATTTCCACCCAGTTACAATGGAAACCATTGGGAATTACAAGATTATAGAGACAACGTATGACATGTCTGGCTTCACCAGCAATTAAGCTCCAATTTCTTTGGTCCTCCCTGTATTCATTTTATTCAGCTAGCAATATACATTTGATAGAATGCTGGGCCGCTATAAGAGTGCAATGAAATAGACACGGAACTCATATTAGTGCTTGTACTACTTATTAAGGGCTCATGTGTAGAGTCTAAATCAAGCCAAAGATTTTCCATAATAGGTGATTCATGGGAAGGTATGTGGAAATGGCTTCTTTTCATGGAAAATCCTGTTTGCTCAGTTGCACTTGTAAAATGGAGGCATCTTGTTTTTTTCCAATACAAATATGCACTGTTTTATGATGTGCATCTCTGCACATGGCTATTGTGCTCCCATTACTCTTCAGCTCTCCCCATTTAATGATGCCAGCTTTGATTTGTACTCTAGTGTTAGCTAGGCATCAACAAGGCTCTTGAAAGCTCTCCTAACATCACGTTATGTGTGGTATGTGTGCTATAAATAAGTTTCCTTTGAGTATTAAAGTTTGCTATGAACTTAAGGATGGCACACAGTCAGATGAAGACACGGTCAGGAAGAGTTTCTAACCTGGGACTTACAGCTAGTCACATCCTGTTGGCGCCTGCTAAATCACACAGCAATAATCAGTGGGGAAGCAAGCCCAACGAGATTTGAATCTAAGTCATCATCGTATAAATCCCTTTTGCCCCCATCCGTGAACCATGGGATGTTGGACTGCTTCAAGGTCCTCTGGACTGCATTAATTCTATAAATAGAATGGCATTGTCAGGTACAGACTTCCTCAAGTTCATAGTCTACATTGCTATGATGCAGCCACTAAGTTTGGATTGATCTGGATTGTTATTAGCAGTGCAATCAAAATTTAGTCTGAGGTATTCCTCAGATGATTGCTAACATGGCACCTGAATGATGTCTACACTTGGAGATATTGAGAATGCAATATATTTGCCATGAATTGAAGATTATGCCTTAATAAGGACATTCCAAATTCTCTCTTTGACATAGTAGGAATGTTCCAAGTATCTGGGTTCTAGTGGACTAGATCTGATCTGATTAAGAGTATACTACAAAAAGCCTTGAATCTCCTTTAATTATTCTACAATTTTGATCTATATTCACCCATACTCAAATAGTATGGTGAAATCAATCCGCCTGCCATTGTTGGGCATGCTTCTCACATTTCTGAAGGACAAACAATCTTCATTGAACCGTGAACATACACTTTGCCAAATTTTTCAGGCATATGGCTATTGAAGGAATAAGAGATCTACATTGAATGGGATGAGCTCAAACGGTAGTAAATATTGGAGATTTCAAAATGAAGCCCCAGGTTCAAATCCCCAGGAGACTTGACAAAGTGTTGAAATTGGGTAAAATACTACATTCAACTCACTGGATGTGGGTATGGGTGAGGTCATGGCGCAAGTCCTGGATAAAGTTGACAAAAGAGGTACCCATTGGTCGCAGCATCAAAACTAAAGGTCACGAGCAAAGGAAGTTTACCAATCAAAGAAAAAAACAAATAAAGAGTCTTCTGTCTCACTGTTTTGTTCAGACGATACTTCCATAGATGGAACATTCCATCCCTATCTTCTATTTGAATTTTATTTTTAAAAACAAGCCATATGAAACGCCAAATTTTGGCCAACTATTTGGACCAGATTACTTCAACATACTGTTTGCTGCTTAAATTGTCACGTGCCCGAGAGCACCAAATGAGAGTTATGGCATCTCAACAACAATGGGAATGTCCCCAAGGTGCAGGACCTTGGCTCCTTGGGAGAGACCTTCGAAGAAGGCCGACTTCCTATCTCTAAGCTATCCTAATGCCTACACTACCTCTAATCTAAGCTAACAAATGCAAGGGGAAAAGGGAAGAGAGCAACTGAAAAGAAGTGGTGATACACCAAAAAGTAGGGATCACTCTCCTTATATTGAGGCAAGAGGAAAGAGGACAAAACACAGTGCCAAAGGGCAGATACAAGCCACAATTAGCTCTGCATTTAAATCCAACTCTCGCTCTATGCATTAATGGCAGTGAATTAAAACCATGCAATTACACTCACACACAATATATCACAAAGAGAGGAAGGAAAGAGAGCAATAACACAATTCAGAGGGAAGATATAAGCCACAACAACATCATATTAATGCTTTAAGATATGCACAACCTGCTACAAAAGTGAAAGAGGCACTGGATTCATCACAAAAGTTCAAAAATAGAGGTCTAAAACTCAGGATGCTCAAGAAACCCAAAAGGGAGAGTAACTTTGCATTAAAGGGGAGGATAGGTTTACTATATGCACAGTTGCATTTATAGAGAAGGAGAAGAGAGAAGGGGAAGGGGAGGAAAGAGAGAAGAGGAGAAGAGGATAAAGAATATGTTGAAGTATTTTCTTTCTCGAGTCTATCTCCTTCACAATGATCATGGAGCCCCAAAAAGATGCTCAACTGAAAATATCTGCATAAAACCACCTCAAAGCATATTCAAGAATATTTACCTAGCTAAGACAAACATGCTCGATTGAAAATATCACCACTAACAGTCATGATTCAAACTTAGAGGGAAAACATCAGATGGAAGGTACGATTGCAAATTATTCTCAAAACATGGCCGATAGTGACTTGAAACCACCTCCAACAAGAAGTATTTCTCAAGAGCTTTCCAATAAGACTGATTTTGCTTGATTTAGTGTTGTGGAGCAAAAAGTTATGGCCATTTGAAACTTCCCAGGTTATTTTGCATAGTTAATGGCCACGGGCTGTCAATTTTAACCTTAGAACCATCTCTACCACATGTCCCCTTTTCGTTGGTTATGGGCTCGGGCTCAAGCCAAAAATGCAGGTGACGGCCAAGAGGTTTTCAAATTTAATAAACAGTTGCCCTATGCCACGTGTTCTTATCTTATTGGCTACGGGCCACGAGGTCTCCATTTCCTCTCTTCAACTCTTCCTTGGTCTCTATACTCCCGAGTCCCGGGAACTCACAACCCATCACTAGTGCCACTTGTCACCATTTCGTGTTTCATTTTATGACACATGGTACCCCGTGATTGGTGGTACATGTCCCAATTCTATTTGCTACAGGCTTTCGAGCACTTTCATCTTTGTGTTGTATCTTCATTTCTTCTTGACCTTACCGGGAACCGACCACCTCTAATTGATTCAGCGTGGCGACCCGTGATTGGTGCCACGTGGCCCAATCACTGAGCCTTCATGTTCCGAGTTGTTTGTTCTTTTTTCCTTAGCTGATTTTGTTGACTTCCTCGGGAACCGACTCTGTGAATGGTGCCACTTGGCACCAATGACGGGCATTCGTGTCCCGGGCCATTCCTCCATGCATTAGCCGCTTTTGTTGAATTCCCGGGAACCGAAGTTTCAGGATTGCGCCACGTAGTGCAATCTCCGCTCTTCGTGTCTTATATAATTTCGTTGAATACTTAGTGGATTTTACAAACTTGGTGACGACTTAAATGTTTCCATGCCTCGCAAAAGTTAAGTATGTGGAGTCTTTGTTGCAATATAACACTGAGGTGTTTTCATATTTAAACCATGCGGCCGCTCTCAAACTAGCAAATGGGATAATTTCCCAAGTATAAAACTCAAAGGGTCTTTGAGCACTTGAATGTGACTGCAACTATGTTTGTTGCTCAACAGAGTTCTGCCCAAGGCTTTAACCCGACTGTGAATGTGATTGCGACTTGAAATCCACTCAAGGTTGATTGCGACTTGACATTTGCAGTTTAGATCTGTCACAAAACAGTTGCCATTGACGTGTACAGGATCCCAAACACGCCAAAGTTAATGTGTGAGATTGTACAAGCCAAGGAGCCATTGAAATTGAGTGAGAAAGCTTGGGTTCTGCTCCAAAGAGATTGTGATAGATGCCAAAGCTCAGCAGACCACGAATCATGCAAAAGAGACGTGAAGCTCTTTGGAAACGTGAGAAATCGGGGAGAGTGAAGCTAAATCGCTCAAAATGGGCAGAGTGCTCATTTTGGCAACACCGTCCAAGACTGACCATGAAAGTGTGCAAACTCAAATCAATGTGAAAATAGGATCAACAAAATTAGTTGCAAAAATAGAGTAGGAGGCTCAATTTTGGCAACATTTATGGCAACTCAAAGGGATCATTTGCTTGCTAAATGAGGGACTAGTGGCTTTTGCACCTATTGGGCATAGAGTCTACCTCTAAAACTTGAATTCTCTAAAAATTGGAGTTCTGAAACCCCCAAATTTTCTACACCTTCTCTACTATGAATATCTGCCAATAGCACTTCCAAACCTTAGTCAACGCATTTGCCAAACTAAAACCATGAAAATCGAAATCACCAAATTTCAGAGCGGAGCAAAAATTCGCTCAAATTCGTGAATAAATCATACGGTATGTTTGCGTTGGTTTAGTGATATTTTTTTCTTCCCATTTTCAGAAAACCCTAAAGCTCGCCATTTGCATAAAAAACCATAAATGCTTACGCTGCAGAAACATAATGGTATTTATACACAGCAATATTTAGAGCGACCATTGTTACTTCAATTTGCAAGCTCATGACTCATTACTCCGGTAAGAAAAGCATGTAGAAGCCGTCGGGAAGAGTTGAAGCGTCGTCCCGTGATGATTCAGAATTCGCTCGACCTCCTATTTATAATTTATATTTTACAATTTAGGTTTTAGTTATATGTTTATCGCAGCTTTATATATCTATACATTTTTATAATTTTAGTCTTTAGGTTTTTATATGGTTATATAAAATAGGTATGAGTTATACTATATAAAATATTAACAATATATATCTTTAATAAAGTATATTTGTTTTTTTAATTTATTATATATAAAAAAAAATTTAAATATGTTTTTAATTATATATTTATCACTTTTTTATATAGTTTTTATAATTTTAGCCTTTGATGTTTTATATAGTTATATATTATATTTACAAGTTATGTTTTAATATTAATTTTTTAAGAAAGAATATTTATTTTTTTAAAATTTATTATATATAGATTTTTAAAAATATTTATTTTCAATTATATATTCTAATATTAATTAATTTATGTTCGATTTTTTAAGAACGGTTGTTTAACGAATTTTATCCTTCACGAATTCGAATACGGTGACTTAGTTCCAAACAACTCCTCGAAGAATGTGGCTTACAAACTTATATACAAAACAACAAAACATAAACACCTCTGTTATGGCAAAATCACAAGCACCCCCCAAATGGCCAAGTTGTGGATGGGGCATTCGGTGTGATTGCCAAACATGGAACTATCCTAAGTGTGGGACCTTGCGAAATGGGATAGCTCTCTCCGAAGAAGGTCGGTTCCTGCTCCTAATCCTACCTGCCACAACTACTTCTAATGCAAGGAAAACTACTGACTAAACCTAATCTAAAGCTTCCAAGGGGACAGGGAGAGAGATGCATGGAAAGTAAAACCTACACTAAGAGTGGTGATACACTAAGAAAGGAGTGCTAAACACTTTCCTAGCCTGCAAAATAGTCAAGAATACACTTGGAGAGGGTGGTCATGCACCATAGACCAACTTGCACACCTTACCATTTCCAAACAAACACAACAACACCAAAACCCTGCAATGGAAACATAAGTTTGCACAAAACACTGATAGCAATGAAAGGCAAGAAAGAACAATCAAACCATGAAAGGCTAGAAGATTTAACACAAACACAGTTTCATTGCTCCATATGAATTTACACAATACATTGCAGTAGGGAAAGGCAAGAATGCCATTACAATTTTTAGTGTGAAGGCCTTAAGCCCCATGAAATTCACAACAACCCAGTTGAAGGAATGGAGAATAGGGGTGCAAAGGAGGAAAATGACCAACCTTTTGTTTTGTGCAACCCCCTTACATTTTATAGGAAGAAATTTCGAGGAGAGAGCAAGAGAGGAAGTTCGGATTTCGCTTCAATCACCCACCAAAATCCATCATTACACTGCAAGAGTGATGGGCAAGTTTGCAAAGCCCATACCCTTATGTACTTTGCCTTGTTGAAGAAGAAAATAGACCCATACCCTCATTAATGCACCTCACCTACCAAGCATTGTTCATTGTTCATGCAATTTCGTGAGGTCCGTAACCTTGAAATTCCGATTTTGATGATGCCATGTCGTACATTGTCTCTCCATGATTCCAACGATCGGTTTTTTTGAGAAAAACGGACATCTTTGACTCAAGTTATGGTATTTCAAGTTTATGGGGCATTGTGCAAATTTCGGGGTTTCAAAACCTCTGAAAAATCCATTTTTCGTGTCTCCATCATGAAGCTCTTTTTCTCACCTTTCTGTTGATTGTAAATTTGCAAGAAACGGAGGTGCAGAGCTCCGAGCTTATGGTGTTTTGAGTTAGGGGGTTTTTAGCCACCGTGGGCTTGTGCACAGAGTTCGAGTCGAGTTGCTCACCAAGCCGCTTGAGCTTTGTGGTGAATTCCCTCACGTTACATCATTTATTCCATCGACTTCAACAAGCGGTTTTCCCGCATTGTTCCTCGAATTCTTTATACTCTCCGTTGGCTATAATGAGCTCCCGTTGGCTCGATGTCCTCGAAACCATCCCCGCACTTTGCATTGTTTCGTGGTTCCCCATCTTGCTCACCGAGACTCTTTATACTATTCGTGCTCCTCGACCCTTCCATCCACTCATTGCTTTGCATATACTCCGCCGCTTTAAACCCGAACTATCTCCTCCATCTACGCGACCAACTCACTCTGCGTTACCTTCTTTTGGATCTGCGTGCATGGTCCGGATCTTTTCCGAAAACAATTCCCGCTTCAATAGTTCGTATGGCCCCTTCGTTGCATGTTGGCTCCACCCGGTTCCCTACGCATCAATCCGCGAGCCTCGAGCTCTTCCCTCAATGTTGTTCGTCTTACAGTTTGACTGCCTCGTGTCAACACCCGACTGAGTCTTTTCCCTTTGTTTGCATTTCGAGCTCTTCGCTGTAGTCACCCCCGCCATGCATGGTTTGGACGTCATCCTAGCTCCTTGCCACGTCCCCAGCTTGGCATTCGTGCCCACCAATCCCCGACACCTTTCCCGACATCGACATGTTTTTAGATATTAGCGCTTGTTAGACTTTCGGGATTTCCCTCAACTCGCCATTATTGTTCATCTACCGAATCGCCCAAACATTTTGAATTTCCGAAACCCCGAAGTCCGAAATTCAGACTTCGGGTTTCGAGCCTCCAATTCGCTCGCCCATTTTAGGATTTCAGGCATTCTTCACTTCGGATGTGTGACGCTATTTACTCCACTCACCCCAATTCCTCCTCAAACGACGAAGTTCGAACTCCAATTTCGGAGTTCGGACTTGGTTTTTCTTCATTTTGTGAGATGGTTCGCCATATATCTCCAAAAGCTCGTGCCCCGAAATTCCGATGGGCTCACTCGAGTTGACCCCGAAAACACGTTGACTAGCTCGGCATTCGACTTGCCCACGCGATCACCATTTACCAAACCCCGTGGCTCGGTTGTTGAGTCCCCGAGCCGCTCGGCCCTAAACGAGCCATGCCTTGGCTTTACCACCCATTCGCCGCGAATCAAAACTCGCCAAGTCGTTCGGCCTCACCGCTCGCCATGCTTTCATTGACTTGCCCACGTCCCGCCTTCCTTCTGTTTCGAGCCCAACTCGGCTCCATCCATGCTCGTCAAGTACACTACGAGCCCCATATTCTCTCGCGACCGTGCATTGGCCTTAGCCCACACGTCAACCCATGAATCCATTTCTATAGGCTCGGCCACCACTATTTCGCGAATTCTCTCCTCGAGACTTGTTCGAGCTTTTGTTGCCTCGGCCAGTGCACACGTGCCAAACTCCCACACTATGTGAAGCCCGCCTACCGCTTTGGTTCCATCTCCAAGTCAACTTCAAGCCCGTTCACGAGCTCGACCACACCCATGAGCTCATCTCCTCGACTTAGCTCTGCGTCGAACCCTAGTCGAGTGTAGTTGCTTCAATGGATGAATTCCACCACTCCCGAGCTCTCATCATGTCATGTTGAGTCGGTTTCACCCACCACCGAGCTCAGTGCCTTTTCCACGGGCCGAGTCGGCCTTTTGGATTTCTCGGCTCCCTTTAGAGCTCACCGCAACCTAATCTTCGCAAGTCGGTCGTGGCGCCAGTGCATCTTCGTTTTAGCCCTTAACTCGGCTTCACATTTCTCGTTGCTCCGGGCTTGGCCGACATGTCTACCTCATTGAGCTTTGAGCTCGCTACACCATCTAATATCCCGGACCCCGATCATCACGTCGTCGCAGCCTCATGCACGAGCTCTCCCCATGGGCACATCTTCTTCCTCACTCGCCATGATACTGCAGAGCTCGATCTCGAGCTCGGTCTTAACTAACCCGAGCTCCCACAAGGTGCTTTAGCGCCCGCAACCTAGCCTCTTCATCAATCGAGCTCGCCACTTAGCTCGCCCAAGTGAGCTATTTCCTACGAGCTCCACGCTTAGCTCGCCAAAACGAGTTCCCCATACAACCGTGACACCCTCCAATCCTCCAACATTGCCGAGTTCTCAAAACCTCCCCGCCATTGCAACCTCGCCATCCACGTTGCTAAGTTCGACATCCCCTAACTCGAGCGACTCGGATTAAATTCGAGCTCCTGCGCCGCTCGTAACGGTTTGATGAGCCTCCTTCGCAACTCGGCTCACCGTAGCTGGCGAGCTCTTCATTGACTCGACCCCCCAATGCACAACCCTGACTCATCAAGTTGCTTGCCGCTAAGCCATCGCCAAGTTGCTCGCTAAGCCGCTTGGCCAAGTAGCTCGACGGGCTAGATTTTAGCTCAGTGCCTTCAAAGGCATGTTTTGCAATCTTTTCACCCCCAAGCCCTCGTTTTTGGGATTTTAGAATTTTATCATGCTAGTGGTCCCGTGAAGACTGAGTATCATGGGTTTCGGGCTCGATGACCGAATCTGGCCATTTTTGCTTGTCTGACCTGTTGCGGGCCCGTCGGGGGTTAATTCCATCTTAAGAACATCCTGAGTCTTTTTCAAAACCTAGAAGAGGAAAAAATTCCTCAATTGACTTTCAATGCCCGAAATGCTTCCAAATGCTCCCGAACGCCTGATTTCTCCTCAGTAAACCGCAGATTTCTCTGTTAGGTCCCGTTCGGGTGCTCGAGTCCTATACCACCTGCTGTCCATTTTGCCCAGATGGGCAAAATAGATAACACATCCCAAATGGAAAATGTAGTGTTTGCAAAGCACTTGTTATACAAAATCAAACCTAAATCTACTCCTACCCTAACAATGTACAAAGCAAAATTACACAAATCTAGAGACTAACTAAGAGAAGTAACTCCCTTTCTTGATGAACATGGGCCATGCAATGAGCTTTGCAATGGCTGTGGCAAATGAGTGAAGTGCAAACAGGGTCTGAAACTCCTCTTTTAAAATATCAAATGTCCTCATCAAATACAACTCTATCTGATTTGCACTTTGCTTTTGAAGGTGTATGGCTGACTTTTGATGCTTTGAATCTCTCCCTCATGCTCTAAGATAAGCATGACTGGTGGCAACTTTGTTTTGAGCTCTGAAACAACAAAGTGCCTGATCGGGAGCCCACTTTTCAAGGCTAAACTTCCAAATTCTCCAGACAGACTGCCATCTTCATCTTTCTCATCATAGAGAGTGCTTGTGACCTCCTCCAACTTCTCTTCTAGTTTCTACTCGACAAACAACACCTTTAATGTTTTAGGCTGCCAATGATGGCATTCCATGTGTGCTCCTCAAGTGGAGATAGGGTCTCCTCATTGTATTGAGCTCAAATGGAAAGCATAAGGCCTTCAAAACCTTCAGCATCTATGAAATCCTCTCTCTTGGCTTGGAGACATAGCTTCTCCCTCTTCCACTCCATTGGGTTTGTGCTCTAAAAATACCTTTGTATTGCAATCCCCAAGGATGGTAGCAAGTTCTAACATGCAAAATACTTAGGGTCACTGCATTCAACAAAGTTTTCTTTCTCACCCTCCTCCTCTAGCTGGACATCATTGGTGTCTCATGACACCTCTTTCTCCTTCTCAGGCTCCATCTGACAATCATCCCCTTGGTGGACACCTTTTGGTTGAGCAAAAACATGCTTTTATCATCAGAATCAGAGTCATTTCACTTTGAAATCTTTATCCAATGATCTCTTTGGATGAAATCAGTTGCAACATGCCATGAAATGACTGCTAGGGGCTGATTTTCACGTAGCTTCTCAGGCAGAGCTTGTTTAAGCTCAACCTCTCTGATTTTCCCCTCTAAAAATTGCAAACGATCCTCCATGATGCGTTCCTACCTCTGCAACTCAAGTGAATGTAGAAAATCATGCCTAATCTTCTCTTGCTCATGGTAATTCTCTAAGGTGACTGAATGTTGGGGCATTCGGGCTGGCTTAAAGTGTTGCATTGTGTTTTGTGGGCTGTCTTCTTCATCATACAAATTGAAAAAACCTCTTTCCACCATCATGGATTGATAACCAGGCTTGAAAATGGTTGGGTATTCGAGAGGAACAACCTGTGGATTACCACATCCTCCCAATGCTTCATGATAAAACCTTTGGGGGCTGGGTAATGCTTTAGGTGGAGGTGGAAGGAAGTTTTGCAGAGCATATAGGACAATTGGGACAGCAAGAGCTTCTTGCAAAGCAAATGGAGTAATTGGGCCAACAGGTTCCTCAAGTAACTGAAGTGGATTAGGAGAGGGCTAACAAATAAATGGGGAGCTAGAGGTAAGTCACAATGTGAGGGAAGGAAAGAAGAAATGAGGATGAGTTTCTTTTTACTAGCTTGAATAAGGCTTTTCTTAGCTTGGAAAGCAAAATCATATGCGTGAGGAAGAGCATTGCCCCAGGGACTGAATCATAACAGCAAGATCATGATCAAAGGCCTATACCTGATTGGGGCCTATATTCCTGAGGAATTCTTTTTGACTATGAGATTGAAGTCTGAAACATACTCCATTGGGACACTCTTTATGGGGCTGAGGTGTTCTAAGAGAGATATGATGTCTGCATTCTCCTTGAATAGCTTCTCCAATTTTTCTCCCAGCTGGTCCCATGTGGAAATTGATTGTGTAGCCAAGCTTCTATACCAATCCTGAGCTTTTCCTCTGAAAGAAGAGACAAGTAATCTGAGACATACATTCTCCTCTAATATTGTGTATGGCACAATGGTTGGATACATCTTGGATATGTTCAACAGGGCTTATAACATCATTTCCATGAAAGAGGGGCAAGGTCTTCGGGGCTGTTTAGGAAGATCATCCCATTGCTATAAATGGAGGCAGCTAGAGTTACAATGAGGGAGCATAAATCCACCTTAAAGCATATTCAACAATATTTACCCAACTGAGACAAACATGCTCGATTGAAAACATCATCACTAATAGTATGATTCAAACTTAGAGAGAAAATATCAATTGGCACGTATGATTGCAAATTATTCTCCAAACATGGCCGATAGTGACCTGAAACCACCTCTAACAAGAAGTATTCCTCGAGAGCTTTCCAACAAGACCAATTTTGCTTGATTTGGTGATGGAGCAAAAGTTATGGCCGTTTGAAACTACCTAGGTCATTTTGCATAGTTGACGACCACATGGCTGTCAATTTTAGCCTTAAAACCAACTTTGCCACGTGTCCCCTTTTCATTGGTTATGGGTTTGGGCTCAAGCCAGAAATGCAGGTGACAGCCAAGAGGTCGCCAAATTTCACACGGCAGTTGCCATGTGCCACGTGTCCTCATCTCATTGGCTACGGGCCACAAGGTCTCCATTTCCTCTCTCCAACTCTTGGTCTCCACCCTCCCAGGAACTCGTGACCTGTCATTGGTGCCACTTATCACCATTTTGTGTTCCACTTTATGCCATGTGGCACCCCGTGATTGGTGGCAAGTGTCCCGATCCTATTTGGTACGGGATTTGGGCACTTTCATCTCTTTGTGTTGTCTCTTCATTTCTTCTCGACCTTACCGAACCGGCCACCCATGATTGGTGCCGGGTGGCCCAATCACGGGCTTTCATGTTCCGAATTGTTCGCTCTTCTTTGCCTTATCTGATTTTGCTGACTTCCTGTGAAACCGACTCCCGTGATTGGTGCCATGTGGCACCAATGACGGGCATTCATGTCCCAGGCCATTCCTCCATGCCTTAGCCGATGTCGTTGACTTGCTGAGGAACTGAGTTTCAGGGATTGCACCACATGGTGCAATCCCTACTCTTTGTGCCTTATGCGATTTTGCCGAATACTTAGTTGATTTTGCAAACTCCAACCAACCACTTGAATGTTTTCGTGCCTCACCAAAGGGTTAAGTATGTGGAGCCTTCGCTCCAATATAACACTAAGGTGTTTTCATATTTAAACCACACAGCCCCTCTCAAACTAGCAAATGTGGGATAATTCCCCAAGTATAAAATCAAAGGGCCGTCATTAGAACACTTGAACGCTACTGCAATTGTGTTTGTGGCTTAACAAAGTTCTGCCCAAGGCATTAACACGACTGTGAATGTGATTGAGACCTGAAATCCACTCAAGGTTAATCATGAACATTTGCAGAGTTTAGATCCATCACAAAACGGCCGCCATTGACGCGAACAAGATCCTAAACACTCCCAAGTTAAAGCGTGAGATTGTGCAAGCCAGGGAGCCATTAAAATTGACTGTGAAAGCTTGGGTTTTGCTCCAAAGAGACTGTGATAGATGTCAAAGCTCTGCAAACCATGCATCATGTGAAAGAGACATGAAGCTCTTGGAAACGTGAGAAATCAGGGAGATTGAAGCTCAGTTGCTCAAAATGGGCAGAGTGCTCATTTGGCAACATCGTCCAAGACTGACCATGAAGGTGTGCAAACTCAAATCAATGTGAAAACAGGCACAACAAGATTAGTTGCAAAAATAGAGCTGGAGGATCTATTTTGGCAACACATACCATTGCTTCATTGTGTATTCTTCCTGACCTTTGGTTCTTGATTCTATTGTCAAAGGCTTTCTTCATATATAATTTGATGAGCATACTGGATTTTTGGATAAATTAAAGAGTGGATTGGTCCCTGTGCAATAATTATACTGCCCAACATTCACCCGTCTTGAACAAAATCAGATTTCATAATACTACCAAGGAGAATGAGGCATAGACATGGGACCGTGCTCCTAGAGATGATATCTTTATAGGTGGTGTTGCATATGGAAATTAAGTTGAACTGCTCTTGGCTTTCAGGATACCTTTTTAAGGAAAAAGGGCTGTATTTGTAAAAATTTAAATGATGGTTCAAAATATGATAAAATTGGGCTTGGAAGCCACCAGACCCTGGGGTCTTATCTGGCGTTAGAGATAATATGGCCTTCCACAATTTCTTTCAACAGCTCTCCATTCTGCTTGTTTGTTCCAGTTTTCCTGATATATCTCACTGTCTCAGTAGTTCTCAATTTCCTTATAGTGGAGCTTTTAAAAGAGAGAGAGAGAATAGTCAATAATACTTTGAGCAATACAACACTTCCTACAAAGATGCCAAGTCAGAAGCAATATCGTACAACTTATTTTAAATTAGAATAATTTGTGACACGGTAATAAGTAGCCATAAGCTTTTGAAATTCTGTACTCACTCAGGAGGAAGGATAGGCTATGTTATCATAACCTCAGTGCTAAGAGCTCTATTTCAAGCTTTCTGTTGGGTGCCTCCAGCAATGTCCTGGTTTTATTGAAGTCTGCTTGTGGCCTGTTCATTGTTTAGCAAATTTTTCTGATTCATTTGCCATTCATATACATTTTAAATTCATACAAAAATGTCTGTCCAAAATTTGAATTGTTTTTTAGCATGCATCAATTTATTACAGGCTTCTAGTTTACATATTTTGTTTCATGTCCAAAACCAGAGAAAATTTGAATTGTTCTTTTACTTTTGGTAACTTGACGTATCATCTCCAAAAAGACCAGAAAACAATAAATTGCTTTAAGGCAACTAACTTTGGACTATAAATCATTTAAATATTTGTCAATATATTATAAAATGTCCATCAAGCTCATTCTAGCTTCCATGATCTCAGTGTGATCTCAATGCACGCCAATGAACAATAGTAGACTTAGAACAACCTTCAGATGTTAAAGTGGAAAGCCAAGGAACAAAGACTAGCCATTCTCAAACAAGCCTTGTACAAATTATCATTCTTTTAAGCACTTATGAAATTTAACTTTTGGATGCAATCATTCGTCGGGGCTTGAACTGCCTGTGATCTCTAATCAAAATTGAATCCCACTTTGCAGCCAAAATCAAAATTAGGAGGCAAAATAAATTTTGAATGCAACATTTCTTTGGGGGCTTGAGCTTATTATAATCTACGAGGAAAGCCTAATCCCCTTTTGCAGGCTTCATTAAAAACTTCAAGTAAGAATATATTTACCAATTATGTATCATTAATCACAGAATGGAAGCCGTCCTACGATCAAGACCCATTAGTCCAGTCGTATTTCTTGAAGCCTGCAAAACATGAATAACAATTAAAAGTTAAGATTGAATCTTATTACAATGGAATCTGATGTATAATTTTTTAAGACATCATTGACTAGAGTGCCAGTTGATTTTTCTAGATTTTTAGTAACCTTTCCCACCTTAAGACACTTTCGAGTAGCTGAATCACATATAGGATGATCATGAGGGCAACAATGTTGTTGATCCTTGCAGCATATGCCAGATTCCAACTGACAGCAAGCCCAAGTTAAACAGAATCTAAAAATGTGCTGTGTGCAACAACATGTGCTTCCAGCTGGACAGTACCGAAGCACATCACACTTAACTGGAGTGGGGATGGGAGGTGGTGGAGGAGGATTTGGACTTGTTTTAACTGGATAGGATGCCAAAGTGTTAATTCCACAAATGCCTTCAGGAACGTCTGTGTTTCGGACCATGTAAGAATACCCACGCATGCCCCAACTTTTTCCCCATGAATTTTTAACAATCCAGTAATCAAGCCCATTTTCTGAGCCATATCCAGCTATCAAAGCAGCATGGTCTAGTGAACGTGTGCATGGACCAGTGAAGATGCCCTGTTAAACAGGAAAGTAATAATTTATCCTGCCCTATGACACAGGAGTAAAACTTATTTTTCTTCCAATGTAGAACACCTGAACTTCATCAATTTTGTTCTTATGAAAGCAAATAAAATCACTATCCTCTCACGACTACATATAATCTTAAAATGATATGTGAGAATACATTCAGAATGAAATTAACAACAACTAATGTTCACTTTTCGAAGTTTAGCATCAGGACTTACTCCAGAATACAATTGAAATGCTCGTCCACCACCAGATATGCCCACACTTACAGGTTGTTTTACAACTGCCTGTAGCAATGCTCTCTCATTGTTTGATGGTACATCTACATAATCATCTATAGTCACCACACGCCTATTAACCTGGAAGAAAATAATTAAGGATATTAAAAGCTAGATATGTATAGGGAACTAATGTTTTTAAGGATATTGAACATGAGAGCCTAAATTCTATGGTAATGACAGAAATGAATTAGAAGCCAATTGTGTCTGCCTCTCCTATGTTAAGTACCTTGAGAAGTACTAACATTAAATATTGGAGGACCAGGTTAGAACCATGCCACAATACATTGCATTGTCTAAATTTTTGTTTATTGAATAATCTAGTAGATCATAAACCATAAAGAGCATTGCATGAAAGGCGATACCTTTTTGCATTGCAAGCCTTCTGAACACCCGTGTAAGGGTAGTCCTCCTCTGTATCAATCCCACCATTTCTTATTACCCACTGAAAAGCATAGTCCATAAGTCCTCCATCACAACCACTATTGTACGATGTGTCACAATCACATAGCTCTTGCTCAGAAAGGCTAACCAATGAGCCTGTAAAAATACTGTTTATACCTTCAATTGCCCCAGTTGTTGAAAAAGCCCAACAGTCACCTGTACAAAACAAGGTCCTTACCACTTCCAAATAGAAGATAACAACGCACGCTGTCCGAGAGATGAAGACAACTACAATTTCTCCATTATCACGTTAAATGCCTCTCCATGACAAAGATAGACAGAGAACACAATCCTTATGCTACAATAAATATCTCTTTTGAATGAACACAAATTGTTTTTGGTCAAGATTCAATTAGTTACCCAGTAGAATTTTCCAACCAGTGACCTTTAGGCCACACAATGTACAATGCAGTCCCTAATGCCAAAATGAAGCTATCCTTGGATACAGAAAGAAATTTAACACGTAATAAAACTGACAAACCTTGAAGACAAAGACCAAATTTGTATTAGATAAGTAGACCTAGAAAAGCTCTCCTCAGACAAGGCCTGGGCTACAGCAATCTCTACATTGTTTGCTTTCACTCATAATGGTTAGATTGACAACATTAGCAAAGAGAAATTATTATAACCCTGTTCGGAAAACAGGAACAAATAATTTGAACTTGTCTTTTTCTGAAGTAAGACAAACAAATTCCCTTGTTTGACAAAATTTTGGCCTTAGATTGGTGGAGCATTTGACTCTGCAACTTAAAACTCTAAAAACCTAAAATTGCCCCGCAGGCCCAACAATGGCTAGTTTTGCATGATCTTAACCTGATAAGCCCGACCCTTGAATGCTCTCAGTGGACGGAGACCATGAACAATCAGGAAGATATTCTCAGAGCTTCAACATTGTAAAATAGGCATGAAATGAACTAAGTAGACATGAAGAGCATTTATTCTCTTCTCTATTAAGCTTTAAGCAATGAGCATTAAAATTCATGAGACACAGGTATGACACATGCTCTCTCTGATAGCACAAAAAGTAGGCAGGTCTTGGAGATCCCTTACAGTGAGAAAAACAAGGATACAATGTCTCAGAATGCAATATCATTGGATACCATGTACCCCGATATTATCGGCAACAAACATCAACGGATACGCATCCTTCCAAAAAGGATTTGGTGATAGGATTCAATCATATAGACATGTTAGGTTTTAATTACTAATGTTTGGAAGCTTAAGTGAGCTACTACCGCAGCCAAGGTAGTTGTTTCTATTAGCCACTGTCTGCAGGTGGGGCAGTCCATAAGATTTAAAGTTGATATATTTTTAAGAACGTTACGAACAGAATAGTATTTAAGGTGCTTTGGAATTAACAAATTTTATCAAAGTTGCTATAAAATTTATGGGAGCTTGCCAAACCAATTTTCCCGATAATGCTTGATTGACCATACCAAATAAGCAGTTAACGCTTGATTGACCATATGAAATTAAGCGACAACCAGAATTTCATATGGTCAATCAAGCGTTAACTGCTTATTTGGTATGGTCAATCAAGCATTATCGGGAAAATTGGTTTGGCAAGCTCCCATAATTTTTTTGGAACCTTGGGTATAGTTCGTTGTAAAAACATTTGTACATAAATTAAAATATAAAGAAGAAAACATAATATCAATGTTATGTGCATAATTAGCATTATAATTAACAAAACACTACATAAATGATAGTTCAAAATATCATAGGTTTTATAATGATGATTGATAGTTTAGATTGAGTTATGCATTCTTCTTCTTCTTCTTCTTCTTCTTTAAAATACTTTCAGCTGACTTTGTTCTATTCAACATAAAATTCCAAACGGAATTGCCTATTAAGGGAATTACCGAATGCAGTCCACTTTAGTTACAGGACAAAAAATTCATCAGAAATAGTTTTTGTTTATGTCCGTCCCAACCTCTAAATCCTCTTCTCGATTTAGCCATCTATAATTAGTGGATGAATGCATTATAAGTGAGAGAGAAATCTAAACATGATGTCGTTGTGTTCAGCACAGAGTAGGAGGTACTCTCTGGACTGTGAACTTCCAAACTGCAATGGAGATGCTTACATGAAGCTTTATCGCTCGGTGATGAAGTTGTCATGGGTTACAATTGAAAAAGAAATATCCAAAATAGAAGATGACCATGCACGTTAGGCCTCTTGAATCTCTAAAGCCAATGTAATTTTTGCCTAGTCAGTGACCCAGTTATTAAAGCACCTCATAATTTGCACCCCCTGGTCCCTAAGTATTCCTGCAACAACCATATAGTTTCCACACATACTGTTCCTGCAATAAACATATTCCCCACACCATACTTATTCCTGCAATAAACACATTCCCCAGACCATACTTATTCCTGCAATAAACATATGCCTCACAGCCAGCACGAGCAGATGTATTTTTCAATTATACACAATATCAATTTCAATTATGGTTAGGGTTAACCTGCCAAGGGTTTAACTCCTCTTGTTTAGCTTTCATTGGCTTCTACTGTTTTAGTCTTAGTCACCCTTTCAGCCACTAGGGTTCTTTTTGACACCAGTACCTAGTACTTTCTACTGTCACTGGATGTACTTAGGAATCCCATTGACCTGCTTTCACTGGTGAGCAATAATGTAATCAAACAACACTTATAAACCCCAATAGAGAGATGTTTCCATTCCAAGCAACACACATCGTCTGGTAGATCTTTCAACCAAACTTATTTTTTTATTTATCCCTTAAAATCATCAACACACGCCTCCCATGAATTTGCCTTGGATTTGGTTACATTCAAATTTCATAGTTGTTTATCAATATGCAGGCCAAGCGTCAATCATGGATGAACGTGAATTTCACACCAACTGGTGCCTCCAAGATTCACATCATTACATAATTATATCAATTGACACGTCAACCCACAGCAGAAAAATCCGATGATAGGCAAACATTCACTACAAAAAAACATTCATTCCAAAAAAACATTGCCCCATGAATTGTATCGAAAAATTATAAACATACCACAAGATCCCTGGTCCTTGACATGTGTAACAGCACCTGTTTCTCTCCAATCCAAAGAAGATGGGATGTCATATAGTTCAATATTTCTCAAGTTGGGTCCCTCTCTTCTATTTCTCAGCAACGGCAGGGACCCTTTTAGACCCATCTGTCGGGCTCTGAATTCCTCGTATTTAAGATCGGAAAATGCATTGAGCCCTAACGAAAAGGTGGAGTTAGCTCTAGTGTTGTGTTCCTCTATGTAAAGCAAGTTTTCCTTGAATACTTGGAATCTCAAAATCTTCTCTTCGCCCCTGTAAACTTTTTGATGTTCCTTACACCATTTGTCAAACAGATTTAACAGGCTATCTTCAGATTGAGTATCTTCGGTGCTGCAAACAACTTCAGAGAACATGACTATGAGCATGAACAGGGTTAAAGTGGCCCTCTGACGCTCCATTGAAAGAAACGTGTCCTATAGACACTAATAAGAGCCTTCCTGCTGCTGATAATCTCCAGTTCTCTGTGATTTGGATGTACGGGTTTTCTTTCTTGTTGGACCTGAATGAAAAGAGAAGGAAAGTGAAACATACAACAAAGTAATATGATATTTATAATTAGAGAATGAAAAACAAAATGAATTAGTGGAAACATGAGTAGTGGAAAAGATTTGGATTGGACAAAAGGTGGTGAAGCTTGAAAGGGAAGGGCTAACGGGGATTAAGAGGGGAGTGTTAAGGACATGGAGCGAGGACATGATTCCTCTTGTATGTGTTACTGTAAACGTGGTGTTAAGGACTTTATGGAATAACGAATGAATGAAAAAGTGGTGAAATCCGAAGGCGGATAAGGAGGGAACTCTTGATATAGTTGTGAATGTAAGCCCCTGTCTTTCGTGCCCGAATGTCAATAGTGGCTCTCTACAAAGTAAGCCCTTGATATTTGTGGATTGAAAATTCCCAAGCCATTTTAAGTGGTAATTTCCTTTGGTCACCTATGGAAATTCAGTTTCTTAATCGATAACCAACCTTTCTCTTAGACAACATTATGAAATGCATAATGCAAAGTGCACCCAATCCTTTTACTACATATTCATGTTGTTACTTGTAGTTTCTATTCTTTAAGGGAGGATTGTGGGAAGAGTAATTATCTATTAAGCTATTCCTAGTTCCAGGCCCATATGCATAGCCTTCTATATCATAATTTTTAAATGGTTTCTTCCTTTTTTCTTTTTAGATTTTCTTGAATGTTTTATGATGCTCCCCGATTTTTGTTGCGTTTTCTTTTTACCCTTCTCCAATGGTAACCCACCATCATAGAATTGCCAAAATACTTCATTTTTATCTCTTCAATTCCACTTTGTGGATTTCCTTTCTCTACTTGCATGCGGCTTGAATCAAATGAAGTCGATGACATCGTCAAGAAAAAAATGTACGTGGAACAAAGGCCAACACTGAGAATGGGAAAAATTAAGGGGCATGATTGATAAGGAAGAGGTGTATTAGACGCAAATAAAATCTTTTGTAGTAATTTTCACTCGTGAATGCAAATTTTACACGTTTAAATGGCTATATCTCATAAAAATCTACAACACTTGGAGAAAGTGGGCCTTGTCATGTAAACATCTATATTGATTATGTTCGATCGTGAATGAAGAGTTAAGTTTTTAAACTCCGATTCATTTACTTCCACAAAATTTATCAAAGGACTGATCCAAATTAAATCTAAATCTATGTTAGTTTTTATGAGGCTTGTTTATTGTGGCCTTCTTATATCATGTTTGACACCCAACCTGCCTCTCATGTTGTTCTGGTGACTTGAATATACATTATGACACATCACAACATGGTGCACAAATTGTTGCAAGGACCCCCACATTGTTCACCACCCAAAACTAGTGCCAGTTATCTAAATCTCCTTAAACCATGTATTGCTTTGTTGATGGACAATTTGTTTGGTGCGAACTAAATTTTGAACAACTCTGATTTTTTCATGATCGATGTCCTCATCTTCCACTTCTTCTCATCTGAACTTCTCTCTAACATGCGTCACAGGCCCCGCCCCAACCCACTTGTGAATCACCTTTAGTGTAAAATGGGAAAACTCCAAAAGGTTCAAAGTCTGAGACCCGGTGGAGACCGAGGCAGAAAGCCTTCCTGTTAAACTTTGTATCCCCTCTTTTAGAGGCAAGTTTAGGTAATTGTAGGAACATTGTAACAATGTTATGTCTTCTAATAATACCTTGGCTCATCTCTTAATAATTTGACTTTGACTGTCCTTTTCTACTTCAATTCTTCACCTATCTCGATCTACGACAGGTGGACTTTATTGCATTTCCATGATTCGTATGGATTATAAAATTGTGTTAATGTTTCTCCACAATCTTAGGGTTCCTCTCTATATATTAGTGTAATGAGCAGGGTTCGCTCGATCTAAAGTGTAAAGGTGTACTCTTGTAATGACCCTCGATGTCAAAAACTTGAATTGTGTGACATGTAATTTGGTACATATGAAGATGAAGACATGAATAAAATGTTACCACAAAGATGGTGGAAATTAAATGCTTGCATGTCTATGGTTTCAAGTCCATCTATCATAAGACATTTTCTTCAGTACGTAAAATGAAGACTTGAAGAAAAAATTGGAATTTCCAAGTTCTATTAAATCAAGCATAATAAAAACATGAAAACAATATCGTTAACATAATTATTCAATATACAATATACAAAACATTATATATGTTATTATATTAATATATACAAATATAATTTGATATATATATTGAAGAAATAAATAATTTTAAAAATGTAGAATGTATCATTAGTAAAAACGGTGTGTTTATATATATAATGAATAAATAAATATAATTAAAAAATATTACAAAACATGATGTACTAAAATTTTAGGGTTTTGTTTTTCCATCTATTTAACGATTGCCCGCAATGAAAAACATTTACAACAAATTAATCCCACCCATCCACGTTTGAGGTTGTCGAGGTGTTCCCTAACCATTTCTGTGGTGATTGGTTTGGCTGCCCGCAATGAAAAACATTTACAACAAATTGAAATTTTTAACATTAATTGCAAGACGGGTGTATTGAGGGTCACACCATTTATAGCGGGGAATTGTGTTTCTAGTCTTCCTTCCTCCAAGTGGAAAATGAAAACATGTACGCATTTTATCAAATAATAAATGAAGTAAATTCCACGAAAAATAATACATTTAATCTTTCTTGTCGAAAGAGTCTTTGTAAGAAATCTAAAAGATATAATAACCTATTTAGTATATAATAAATCAATAACCTTTCATTTGTTTAAAACCTCTCAACAAGATACATTTGTGCAAATTTCCCCATATACAACACCCCAACATGTATAATAATAAGTTATAAAATGTGTATTAACATGTTTCTCAAATGGACAAAAGTAAACTTTTTTTCTCTTTATTAGTTTTCAGTTTAAGTAACTTAAGGAAACGTATATAAAAGGATCATTCAACAGGGATGAAGTACTATTCTGGTATATATTCCTGCAATTACAAAAAATCTCCATAAGAAATGATCATACAAGGTTGTTGAGAACTCTGAGCCATGATAATAGGCCTTATAGCTAGTTCACAAGAGGTTTAGATTTGAAGTGGATAGCAAATGTTGTCATCAAGTACACGTCTCACCAATTGAATATTTGTGGATGTTATAACTACCTCTTTTTATTAGAGAATCATGCCTTTTAACAACTACAAAAATTGATTAATATTTGTAAAATAAATGGAAAGAAAACCTCCTAGTGGTTTCTTTCTTTTAAGGAGTCCTTATATGTCACATTAAATGTTTCCCTAAAATAGTTGATTTGTAGCAAAAAAAAAAATATTACACCTTCCAAAGAATATAATTTCAAAATATTTTGTTAGATTTTAGCAAATTTAGTAGGATATATGAGGAATTTATGCAGGTTGTAAATAAAAAAGCATTCTGTTTTAATTTATAATTTTATGACATCGTGTAGTGTCATACATCTAACATAAATATGAATAAAAACCAAAATAAGAACTTAAAATGTTATCACAAATCTGATTCAAAAACATACTTAAAACGAGTGTAGTATATTAATATGTTTAGTTTACATTTTAGAAAACCATGTTTTCACGCAAACTACTGACCCTTAGCCAAAAAGAAAAAGACCAAAACCTAGAATCGAAAAATTGAACTTGGTCTTGTTATGGTGTATAGCTTCCTGTTGATTCTTATTCATTAATTATGGCGCCAAATTCATCAAATTCCCGTGTTTTTTCTCTAGATGATATGAAATGCTACAAGAAAAAAATTAGCCAAAACATTGGACAAGGCGACGTTGGGTTGGTTTTCAGGGTAAATTACCACATGAAAAGAAAATAGCCATCAAAGTTCTGCTTATTCTAAAAAACCAGGGAATTGCACAGTTCTCAAACAAGGTACTGCTAAATCACCATTCTGGGTTTCACTTTTGAAAAGATTTCTAAGCTATCATTTTATCAACAAGAATGGTCTTGTCGTTAACATGATTAAATTTGAAACTAAAATGTGCAGAAATATTTAAGTCATTTTATCAATTTTATGCCATACACCACAGTCTTGACACCCAACACGCAGCCAAGCCAGTCATGAAATTTTCACTTATCTCCTTTTAACCTTCACATGACAAACTGCCACAAAAATTTATTTGTAAGAGCTCCTCCAAAGATGGATGCTTCAAAAACTTCTCATACATTATTGTCAAATAAGTGAAAACATTCTTTTACAGAGGAAAATATTAAATTCTTTCAGCTGAAATACAATGTCAGGATACATCCAAAATGTAATTACCACTTTCTAAATCTTAATCAGTAATCTCCTTGATGATAAGGACTCGCATCAGATTATATTACAGTCGAATACATTATTATTGTATGAACAAAGACTCATTTTAGCCACAATGCAGGGCATCTTCCTTGTCAAGCAAAATGTTAATAGAGCAAAGCATATAAAGCTCAAAAAATCACATGAATGTACAATGATCTTATAACTGGGCATGCCCACTACTATCTCTTAAATTAAACATAAGCGTTGTAATTTCATTTAGTAACTCCTGCACAAAATATTTTTGAATAACTGGCCCGCCAACCTATCAGCAACAAGGGACTCAAACCATAAACAGATATCTCAAGTCTTCTTTGTAGGGTACGATCAACGAACACCAACTTCGTCTTCCCCAAATATTGAGGCAATAATGTAAATAACCATTTTCATGTTACAAATTATTATGGTGGCAATGACAATACATAACATCTTCAGTGTTGTTGGAAAGTCAGCAGGAAATATTCAAGAGAGTTCTCATGCAATGGTAGTAAATATTACCTATAAAGATAAAACACGGTCTTCCACAGTCTGAGTCAAGTAAACTGAGAAACCTGGACACAGCAGTTTTATGCCAAAAACCACAGTCTTAACACCCAACACGCAGCCAGGATCAGAAAACAAATGCTTTCAAACAATAACCACCAAATGCAGAAGCAAAGAAAAAAATCAAAGTTCCTTACCAGAAGACACATTATAAACTTCGGGCATCAACAAAACCATGCAGTCCTACCCATCCCCACATCCAAGCCATCCAATTCCCAAATACCAATGCCATACCAACCTCTCACCCCCCTCGCTCAACAGAAAAAGAAAAAGAAGCGCGCGCATTTAATTCCGTCAACATTTTTGACACTTAAAGTCGTCACCAAACCAACCGAATACCATGGCATGCGCCCAGCTAACTCTCTCGGCATGGCCGTCAAAAATGATTTCCTCCATCAGAAACCTCCCCACGGCGCGTCGTCAATAGCAGAGTAGAAACCCAAGCGCGGGCGGCGCTCCGCCCCGCCGGTGGTCTGCAACCTGCGACAGCTCCGCCAGTGCATATACTCCATCAAGAACACAAAGAAAATAACAGACGCCATGAAACTGGTGGCGGTGGCGAAGGTACGGCGGGCACAGGAAGCAGTGGTGAACGGGCGGCCATTTTCTGAAACCCTAGTCCAAGTCTTATACAACATAAACGAACAGCTACAGACGAAGGACATTGACATTCCACTCACACAGGTGCACCCCGTGCGGAATGTGGCACTTGTGGTGGTCACAGGTGATTGCGGCCTCTGCGGTGGGTTCAATAGCTCGGTGCTGAAACAAGCGGAGCAGTAGATGCGTGGGCTGCGGCAAGTCGGCGTCGACTACATGATCGTCACCATGGGGAAAAAAGGCTCCACTTATTTCAAGCGGTGTCCCCAGATTCCAGTCGATAGGCACCTCGAGGTCCACGAGCTCCCCACGACGAAGGAAGCGCAGGTGATTTCCAATGATATTTTTGCACTCTTCATCAACGAGGAAGTCGATAAAGTCGAGTTGTTGCAGACGAAATTTGTGTCGCTGATAAAATCGTCTCTGGTTATTCACACTTTTCTGCCGCTTTCCTTTATCGACTTCTGGCTTCAACAAAAACCATGCAGTCCTATCCATTGACAGAGAAGGGGCGACCATACTATGCAGTCCTATCCACCTTACAGCAAAAACCTTGCAATATCTACGCTAGAAATCTCAAACTGTACGTGTCTGCCATAGAAAGCATCCATCTTTACGTTCGGGACACATCGACTACTGAAAGTTCTTCCCGTACAGATCACGTATCATATTTTCTTTGCCTGTCATGCTCAGCCCATACCTATCCTTTCACTGTCTGGCCGATCACAATGAGGTGACAGATATAATGGCTCCAATTCTGGCGTCCATTGAAGGGCCATACGCCCATGCACGATATCCAAATAAAAACAATACTTTTGCAGCCTGCTGTCCACGCAAACACCACTATCCATTCCCCGACACGTGAACGCTCCAAAAACGTCCGTACATCGTCAACCAATATATCATGATCGTTGATTGCTCTGTCATTTGTCAGAAGGGGCTAGGTTTTCTAACATAGAACACGCCTTTCGGCATAATTAATAAAACTAGCAATTGTATGTGAAATGCATGACATTAAAATATTGACGAAGAGGATTGAGTGAAGAATTAAAATTTGAGGAAGCGAGAAAAGAGGGAAAGGATGAGCGCGATGAAGAAGGGGTTAGACAGATGAGAAGTGCATTGTGTTTCATTGTATTGACTCTATCTTGATCACTTTATTCACGTGAGTGCAATTTGTACTTAAAGAGGACAAACTAAAAAATGAGAAAAATCCAAAAGGTTCCATGTTTTGAGACCCAACTGAAATACTTGCTTCTTAGAGTACTTTGTAGCCCTGGTGTTAATTTAAAGATGGAGTAATTGCAAGAAAGTAGGTGATGCACGAATAATCATCGATAAGTGAATCCCTCCAATGATTGGCCATACATGTCCTGCATCGAGTGAATGTTTTAGACTGAGACTTCATTATTCACGTGAGTGCAATTTGCGCTTAAAGTGGCCAAATTTTTTTAAAAAAATGAGGAAAATTTGATAGGTTCCAAGGTTGAACCCCAACCACATTGCTTTCTTCATACTTTGTAGCCTCGCTTTTTAGTTTTAAGCAGTGTTATACGGGGACGCGTCCCCTAGATTTTGGTGATGTCTCAAATGTCCCGAATGTTTTGGGGACGTCCCCAATTTTTAAAAAATCTTTCAAAAAAATTATGATGTTTTTCTTGTTAAAAGTTGTTATTTTTACCAAGAGCATTCAATTACAATCTTAAAAGTACCTAAAATACATTAAATACAGTTTAAATCCCTAAATGTCATTGAAAAAAGTTAAAAATATTGAAATATTAATTTTTATGTATTATTTTAATAGTCGTCCCCTTGTCGTCCCCAAAATTTAGGATTTTTTTCGTCCGAAAACCGAGTCCCGAGACTTAGGTAACTATGGTTTTAAGCTCGAGTAAATGCGAGAGTAATCGCAGGATAATGGGCATTGCGTGAACAATCATTGGTAATTGAGCCCCTCCAATGATTAGTAATATGAGTGATGTGTAGTGTAATGTCCCTTTCCAAATGCTCGGAGGCCTAGTTGGCCTATTCCGCCCTTTTTCCTTGTTTATTCCCTTGGGAACTAGGGCGTGGGAGATGTAAAGGGAATATTTGGACCCTTATATGCATTAACGTTATAATTTTACGTTGAGATGTTTTTTAATGCACTTTATATTATAATTTCACTTTGAGGTGCTTTAAGTCATGGCTTATGACTAAAGTGAAATATTAATTATTATTTTATAAAGTGGCGTTGGAAAAAGTGGAGGATTAGGGTTTCAAAGGAGTTATAAGGATGACTTGAGGATTAAAATGAAAGTTATGTTCATTTGTTATTTTCTTTGGAAAAAGTTTGGTGAGCCTGCATGTTCATTTCTCTTGCTCAAGGAGTGAAATCCCTTGGGATCCCTAGTTTCGGTGCAAAGGAGACTTTGGACCCTAGCTGGAAGGGTTATTTCGGTGAGAGGATTTATCCTCAATCCCTAGTAGCTGCATTTATAGGTACCAAGGATTATTTTCAAAGCATATTGACGATTATTCTGGTATTGGCCATACAGATTGGGAAAATATCACAGAGTTTATTTTGTCATAGAGTGGGCCTTGAAGGTTGATGTTATAGTTGGTTGCCACATCACAAGTTGTTGTTGGTGATTATTGAGTGCACAATGATCTTTGGAAGGGATTCAAGGTTCAAGAACATGGATAGTCAAGTGAGAAAAAGAAAGTGTGAATAAAAATCTCATAACATTTTCTATTCCAAATTCAAGGACCTTTAGAATGAATTTGATTGGGATATTTATAAGAAAACCCATATTAACAAGGTTTAAATAAGGATTGATGGAGGTAGGCTCTTCACAACCTGTATTTAACAATATAATATTTCATGTTAGATGCATAATTGTATTACATTGAATACCAAGTTGGCCATCTAAAAGACATGTCATGTCAGAAAACATCCTCTCCAAGAAGGAAGAACTTCATTAAAATGGTGGGAGGCTTAAGAACTAGTCAGGATTTGGTACGCCCGGATTTTGTAGGTTCCAATGTAGTATGACATTCCTGATTTCATCAGTCAAATTCCTAATTTAAGGTATCCAACTACCTCTAACATTGTGTGTACGTGCACTGATCCAAGACCACCTGAAAAATTGATTGGTTATGGTGTCGTGACTTGTAGGCATCTGATTTGTCTTTTGGCCAGCTTGACGTTTTGTCATTTTATGCATCTTTACTTCACATTGTGCAATTTTGTGTGTGGAAGGTTTGCGCAATGGAATGCACATCCATACTTTCCTCCAGTGTGCATGAAGTTTTGCATAGTGGCAGATTCTTTGTTGTTACACGCAATAGGCCTTATACCTTATTCTGTGTATATCAGTTGCTACACGCTCTTTCTTCACGTAGTTATAAAAGTTATCCTGTATACACCAAGCAAAATTGGAACTAATAACTGATATGGCACCGATTTGGGAATGTGGTGCAAATCGATGTAGCCACAGTCATGAATCCTCTAAACTTTGTCCGCATCCTCTATATTGTGTTAGATGTTGATTAGAGACACGTGGCCTCAATTGGTGTCACTGTGTTTGGGAACCTTGTGATGTTTCCAAAACCTTTATGTTTTGTAAGGTGTTAATTTGGGACACATTTCCTTAATCGGTGCATCTAATGATTTGTGCAATGTAAATAGAAAATTAGCTAAGTATGGGAGTGTGTAGGAAACTTATCGAGTTTCGCATGACCAAGATTTAGTGAAAGTGTCGAGGAACATTAAAGGGTTCACTCGAGTAAGGGTGTGGTTGTGCAAAGATTGTGTGAATCCAATTTTGAATGTGGAGGTACTACAAAGGGAGCTTTAGGCTAAACTTGAAGGATTCGAAGGCATGCAAGAATTGACAAAAACATTGTGTAGTAGATTTGCACAATAGTGCACACAAGAAATTTTTGTGCAAAGGTGAATGGGTGTACAAGGATTGTGCGTTAACATGAGAAATGTTTTTCATAATAGAATATGGACATATTTTTGAAGGGCGCAAGACAAAATAGTCATAAAAATACCCACACAAAAATTACTAAGGCATGGAATACTTGTAAAAGAGGAATTGTGTGTGAGATAAAGCAAAGCAAGGGTGCACAATTCTAAATTTTTGTGTGAAAATCAAAAGGTTTCCTAATATCACTTATGGAATTAGGGGCATGTTGTGGACACAAAATCACACCCTTGGTTTATAATGGTATATCATTGCCCACCTCTAGTGTTTCCATTGAATATCTCTCTTCCCCCATGGCTACTTTTAAAAATTCTATATATATTGTGCCTATATCATTGGGGAAACCCATACCCCATGAAACTTGTTATAATTTCTATTCTTATGGATTATTTTATGCCTATATATAATATAATGCAAATCATATGTATGTTCCTAATGCTTCTATATCGAAATATTGCTTCTATATTCCTAATGCTTTTAATACTTTTATAATGAAGCGTTAAATTGAAGATGTGAAATATCATAAAGGTGATCTGATTTTGTAATGGGTCCTTGAATCCATAACTTCCTTTTAGTTTTAGGAGTTAATTTTGTGACATTAGTTGGATACATAAACAAAGCTTAATTAACTTAGAGGGTTAGCTCACTCGGTGGAGGGATGGTAATTTCAAATTTTGGAAGTTGCTTCCATGTAGAGACTTGTGTGTAGTTCTAAGTTCATTGTGAGCAACACTAAGGTGTTGAATGAATATTATCTTATAGGAATTGGAGTAAGTTGTAAAATTGTATCATTGGTGATCATGCTCTATCTTTTTGTAATATATTTGTTAAATAATTTATGATTTTTTGAATTATTGTTGTTAGTTATGTGATTTCACTGCAATATTTTGTAGCATGTTTGGTTTGGTGTCTCTTTACAAGGAACCCTAATAAGACTATGTCATTTGGTATCAAAGTGAGGTGATATGGGAGCATCAAGCTTGTACATAACAAAATTTTGATTTTTAAGTTGTTTTGGATTGAAATAATTCTTGTAGGTCCTTCTTAATGTTCTTGTATGCATTCCATCTTCCTTGGATTCCTCCATGGGTGTCATGAGGTCATTTTGGGTTTTCCCTCCAAAATGCACCTTTTGAATATTTGAATTTCTAAGTTGAAATTGGGAGGTTATTAGTCAAGTATTAAATCATGTAATGAGGTTAAAGGACACAAAATACCTTATGTGATGTAAGAAATGTGTTTTCACCTAACCAAGTAGGTTTACCTTTGTTATGGTCAATTATACCATGGTTAGGGTTCATAAACTTGTTGTAACTACCTCCATTTTGGCTTATGAGGAAAAAATTCGAATGAAAAGAAGTGAGATTAGAGGAAGTTGGCATGTGTAAGAGTCAAGAAGGCTTGGGGAGGTCTGTATGAAACGATGAAACTCTTGTATTAAATATCTTTGGTTAAATAAAGCATTGAATTTCTTGTAAACATGAATAATGAATGATGGTTAAGTTGAGTTCTTGTGTTTGTTTTGTTTTTTTTTTTACAATGCCGGTGTAGTGGTATTTTTGATAATAGTGTTGATAGAATATTAGGTTAATTTGCATGAAATGGGACTAGGAGATGTACGAAGTATGCTCTCAAATTTATAAGGAAAACTCTACATTTTGGTGATTTGACATGATGCAAGGAGTTGTGGAGAGAATTCAAGGGCATTATTGGGAGGATAAACATGGCCCCAAGTTTCTAAAAGCTTAAGGATGACCAATATAATTCATGCATAAGGAGATGAGCAATCTAAGAAAGAGTTACTATATTGTTTCTTATGTCCGATGTTTGGAAAGGATTCATCAAGCCTTGAACTAGATTCGTGATCTCGAACACGTATAAATGTATGTTTAGAAATTTTATACGAGTTCTATATATTTTGAAAGGTATGTTTATCTTGAGAGAACAAGTTGGTTTATGAATTTAAGGAACTTTCAAGTGTATAGTTTATAAGAAATTGATTCTCAGTTATAACATGAAATTTTGATGAAAATGTGAGCTAATGGACCTAGGAGGGCATGAAGGAGTTTAAGTAAACTTTGTAGATGATATTTGGATGGATGAAAACAGGTTAAGACATAGAAACACAAATGAAACAGAGATAATGAGATCATTGGTATGTGTCATTTTGAGTTAGGGTTTAGAGCACAAAAGAGTCATAAGTTATATTTCCACCATTTTAAAAGCATCATATTTTAAGAGAACATTATGGGGGTGTTAAATAAGAAGAATTTTTTTATAAGGAATTATAAAGTTTTGAGGGCAATAATATTAAAAATGTAGTCATACCATGTCTCAATAATAATCTACAAGTCGATTTAGTGAGTAAGTGTTCTGAAGCCAATTTTTACAGAGAAAGAATTGATAAAAGGTATAACATATTGTGTTTTCAGGTGTTCATGGCTTTGAGGAGTTAAGGAATCATTTAGGAACTCATAAACTAAAAACTCTCTTTGAAAATTTTGTACACAATCCTAAAACCAACCATAAGGCTTAATATAAACACTTGAGGCAATAGTAAAAGTGACATATTGGAGTTGAGAAAATGGGTGTGAAATGATCCTTTGATGGGGAATATATGGTGGGAATAGAGATGCAGAGTTGATATTTTGCAGATGTATAACAAGAAGTTAGAAAATGGGGCTCTAAGTGTAAAAATACAAGCAAAGCTTATTGTTGAGCAATACTGTACGATATCAAGTGAAGCAGCTTAAAAGGACAAAGGTGAGGAAGGTTGACACAAAGCTTAAGGATTTGATGCGGGATCTTGTAATTCTTATTTAAGCAAGATATGAATTATTTTCTTATTCTGACCGGGTAGAAGTCTAAATTAGGGTTTATATAGATATTTGTTTATATTTCGCTTTGCATCCATTGAAAAATCTTAAAACTTGGTAAGAAGGGTATGAGTAAGGTGTCTTGACATATTTACTTGGTTTTAGGTTGGAAGGAGGTGTATGGAAGAAGTAAATGCTATGATCAAATGATAGGATAGTGAGAGACCTAATTAGAACTAATGGAGGCATGTGACAATCTATTTCAAGGACTTACATTGTGAATTTGAGTCTTAAACTTGGCAGAGAGTTAAAACTCCATAAAGGGTATTGGAAAATGTGTTTAGTTCCTCTTGAGACATGTCATGTCATTCAATCAATACAATAAGCATTATATCAAAACAGGCTAGTAGAAGGATAAGATAGGATTATAAGGTAAAATAGAGATTGTATAAGTTCCTTTGGTTGCAAATCTATGAAGGATGATTAATTGTGATAAATTATAGGGTAGAGACCAAAGAATGAACATTTAAGGAATGGTGATAGGTGGTGAGTAAAAGGAACCTCAATTTAAAATTTTAAAAAGTCTTTGTTTATAAGAATTCTATGAAGAAACGTGTAATGAACTTGCATGTTTTGACATAATTGAGCCTAACCTATGTATTGGCCTATCATTTATCTTTCCCCTTTGCATCATGAGGAACAACTCTAGGAGGCGAAGTTTTGATTTATCCATCATGTGGGGTGGGTTGAGGATAGGAGATCTATTAAAATTTTTGTGTAAGTACAAGATAATATGAATATAGATCTAAGCTTTGTGAAGCAATATGTTTCCTAAAAGAGTAAGGCAAGAGAATGTGATGGTAAAAATATACCAAGAAGGATTGAAGAGACTACATAAATGTTACAAAAATGAAATTCAAATTGATCGCATAGAGAAGAAGGTTGTAGAAGAGGATTCATCCCAAGAGATGTTGCAAGTCAGATTGATCCAAAAGAAGATATAAAAGCACATGAAGCATACGAGAGTGACACAGATGGGGCATGTCTAGAATAGGGTGATACAAATAATGTGGAAGGTAGGTTATTGAGGCCCGTGTAAATGATTGGTAGAGGAAAGTGATTGAGGGTTCCTTATTCTTGGGGACATTGAATGTAAATGAAGTTATTATTTAGATTATAGAGATGAAAGAATCTTTTTAGTTTGATGAGGTTATGGAAGAGCGCATAGTGATAATAATAAAGAACAATTTGAAGGTTTATGCAGCATTATGATGGAAGGGATTTCAATTGGAGCATAATAGAAAGGTTAAGGTTAATATCACTCAATGGGAGCACATGGTTGTAAAGTTGAAAGGAATTTTTACCTAAATATTATTAGTTAGGTTTACTAATAAGTTGCAAAACTTGTGGAAAATTGAGATAAGTGTGAATGATTACATGAAGGAGTTTTACAAGGTCATAATTCAAGTTAGTCATAGTTAGATTGATCAAAATAAGGTGACATTATACCTCAATGGACTACAATGGGAGATATTAGATGAGATCAACTCGATAAAGATGTAGATAATAGAAAAGGCTTACTAATATGCCTTCGAGGGAAGAGAAGTCGAAAAATAGAAAGAATGTGCAAAAGAATAAGAGGAATCTTAGTAGTGGAAAAGAACTACTACCAAAAGAGTATGAAGGTGCGGAGTGTACAAACAAAGTGTACGTGAACCTATAGATAAGGGAAAGACTATGTTTATAAGAGGTAGATAGGAGCACAAGATTTAGTGGGGCATGGAGATTTTGAATGTCCACAAAAGGATGATGAGAAGAGGAAGAGTGTGAGTACGCACATTGGGCAGAGTAGAAAAACATGATGAGCATGGAGAATAATTGGAATTAGGTGAATCATTGATGGTAACAAGGAAGGTATTAAAGGTTGTGGGAGATAAGGATGATTTGTAACGTAAGAAGCAACAAATTTTGCACAAGGTGCAAGACTAGGAAGAAATGTCATATAGTGGTGGTTGATAGTGAAAGCGCAAACAATTTGGTATTTGTGGAGATGGTACTAAACTTGGGGTTGGAACAAAAGCTACATCCAATTCCTTACATATTGATTTGGTTGATGGAAGGACAAGTAGGAAATGTGAAGGAGCAATGCAAACTAGATATAAAGACTAGGATATTTGTGGATAAAGTTTTGTGTGATATCTTACTCATGGATGCATGCCATTTATTGTTCAAAAGACCTTGGAAATTTGAGAGAGATGTTGTATGATGGGAAATAAAATATTGTGAGAGTGCAGAAGGAAGGCGGACTTACCTTCTAAAATTTCTAAAGGAAGATAATAAGGGAATCCACCACCACATTGTGCAAGACTAACAATGATGGAACATGCACAATAATGTGATGTGATGAAAAATCATGTTGAAGGATAAAGGGAAGCTAGGTGTGAGGTAACAAAAAAATAACCATAGATAAGAGCACAAAAATATGGGAAGATGTGGCACATGAAAAGAGTATCAAGAAACACACTTTGTGTCTACGGGTAATGTGCAAAGATGTTTCTCAAGGATGGAAGAAGGAGATTTACACATACATGTTTTGCAAATTTGGAGGAAGAAAAATTTACCCTCATAAGTAGGAGTCAACCTACAGAAAGGATAAATCGATGCACTAAAGATCAAAGACATGCATGGAGGAGGAGGAAGATAACATACCCAATTGAGAAGACAAGAAATTTGTGTTAGTGTGCATGCATGTCAATTCCTTACCATAAGGATGAAAGGGTGGTTCTACCAGTCAAACCAAAAATGTGAGAACTATGCTCACATTTCTTCTTTCATGTGGTGTATGATGTATGAGCATCCAGTTTCACAAGTAATCTTATATCAACCAAAAATAGTCTAAACTATTTTAGTTAGTTGTTCACATTTTGTATTATATTTTGTGTTGTTAGCATCCCATGTTGTGAAAGAATTGTGTTTTTGGTGGATTGCATAACATTATACTACATTTTGGGTTGTGCACAATCCTTTTGCACAATGTCTCGAGTCCATATTTTTGTTGTGCAATGTCTAGTCTATTCACAATTCATGCAAGTCTCATGTGGAGTCTTTACACAATCCACACAAGTCTTTGGAGGTTTCACAAGCATTAGCACATTCCCCATGAAACTATGAAATCTACACATTTCTATTGGATGTCATGGAACACTAAGGGAGGTGAACAATCCTAAAGGAGGCTTGACAATACTACAAGTTTGAATTTGAAGCCAATAAGTAGTGTTTGGGGCTATAGAACACTAAAAGGTTATTTGAAATCTACAAAGCATTAAAATATGATCAATTGGATCCGTGAAAGTTTTAATTTGAAGATATGAAGTACTATTTAGGAATTAATTTTGTAGCATTGGTTGGCTATATAAACAAATCCCAATTCGTTAGAGAGTCAATTCACTCGATGAAGTCACTGGGATTCAAAATTGAAAGTTGCTTCTATGCAAAGACTTATACACAAGTATAGATTCATTTTGATCAACATTGTGGTGTTGAATGGATGTTATCTCATGGGCATTAGAATGAGTTGTAAGATTTAATCTTTCGTGATTATTCTCTATCTTTGTATACTTTGTTTGTTAAATACAATATATGAGTTATTGTTGAATTGTTGTTGTTAGTGTGATTTCACCGCGTAATTATGTGGTAGGATCACTTTGGTGGCTCTCTATAAGGAACCCTAACCACATTTGCGTCACATTTCCCTAGTGATGTTATTGACTATGGAATATCAATACCCCTTTAAAATTTACTCCTAGGATTACTATATCGACTTATGAGTCCTTTCTCCCTGCCATATGTAAGTTGAAATCTTGTTGAAGCTTGAATTCCTCCCCTAGATCCTAGATTGTTCACCTCGGTGTGTCTAAAATTCCCCATTATAATTGAAGATTACACACTCCTTATGGAAATTTTCCAATGAAGGAATTTTTTTATAGGAAATGATTAAGTATATTGGTATCACCTCAACCAAATATCCCGCATATGATCGACTTGAAACCTTTAAACACCTTTTTTAGTACTACCCTTGTGATAAAAATTCTTAGACTTGGATCTAATATATATTTTACCCTTACCACCTCAATCCATTTACATGGAAGCCAACTTTTTAGGAATATTCTCATTGTTCTACTTATATTACTTTATTATGGCATTTTTAGAGCTATTATTATTTTCTATTAGGTTGTGGAGCCTGTTTTCATGTGTGAAAGTGTTGAAGACTGTACACTAAGAGTATTGTACACTTTTCATGTATCCTCACCGGGTTGGGCCGCCCCGTAGCTTGAGGGGTTCGGGCGCATGACTAAAAAAAAAAAAAAAATTAGGCGTATATTTTTTGGCCTCGAAAAATTGCACCCGAAATATCGGGAAACGTGCTTTTCTCATATAGGCGAGTTTTTTGACCCATAGGTTTATGGGACAGGTTTTGCCCATGGTTTTGATACCACGGTTTTGTAAAACCGCTAAGCTTGATTGTCTATTTATATGGTCTTATGCATATGATAGATGTACAAGCAAATGTATTGCAGATGTGTTTTGAATTCGGGTGTGAAGTCTCAGAGAGTTTGTTGAGCATAGCTCCAAACGGATCAGGTATTGTATTGAGAGAGCGGTGGCTTGTAATAAAATCGAGCAAGTGATTCTTGGTGGATGTAGCCTAAATTGGGTGAACCACGTTAAATACTATCTCTTTGTGTTGTGTTATTTTATTCTGTAATTTTATTTGAGATCCGTAATAATTTCGCATATTTGTGTCTCATTGCGATTCGTGAGGGATTATTCCACATATTTTATCCCTTATTTCCTAACATTTTCAATTATGGAAAGCTAGAAATGTTGTTGTTTTTAATCATGAAGATATTTTGTAACATTTCAAATTGATGATAAGATTAATATTATCTTTTTGTGCACTTATAGATCAAGCACATGCCAAGAAATTGGCTTTAGAGTTTCAACATTTGGAAGAGCTACGTGATCATTAGGAGAACGCCTATCGCACCATGAGTTGGGTTCCACTAGATCCACCACAACTTGGCTCACCACCACTCACCACTAGGTAGAGGTAGATATGTTCACAAAGTCGACTTCGTCCCAGGTTTACAACCACTTGTATATCCCACCACCTCGATGGAAGGTCCTTAGAATTTGTTTCCTCCTTGAGAGAAACACTTTGATAGCTTATTTATTACTTGCTCTATCTCGTTGGCCCTCTCTAATGGAAGGTAGTGTCACTATATTGCGGTTACTTCATTTCTTGGTTGGGGATTCATGATGCCCTTGGATATGAAATAATTTCTCAGAACGCCTTGATTTTTGTAAGTTATCATGGTGATTACTTTTCATAATGTCAGAATCACTGAAATGAAGACAAACATGTTAAGATATACTTTTGATCTTAAAGGAATGTCGCTAATCTAGACTCTTATATCTTGTAATTTGTTTACATGGGACAGCAATTATTATTGCTTGTATGTTTGCTGATATGACAACAGAATTGTCGTATGCTTGATGAACTCTATTCGCTGATTGATACAGACACCTTGAATCAATTCCATTGATCCAAGGTATGCTGTGGCCTTCTTGTAATCGCTTTGCCGATTTACTTTTAAACCAGACTGAAGGTTGATATAAATGTTGCAGCACCTGATTTCAGGAATGAATATCTGGCACGTAGATGCCAATGGAAAAGGTTCGATTCTCGAACCATACACTATTGTAACGCTAGACAGCGTAAGACGACAAGGGGGTTTGGATGCAAGTGGCTCAGGTAGGTGGAACATGGGATGAAACGTCCTGCATAGTGTTGAATTTGGATGTCAGTCGGAAGGACTTGATTGGAAATTGATTAATTAAGTGTTAGGGGATTAGACCCTAATCTACCCCTAAGTTCTACCTTATACCCTAACTACTATCCTATGTGGATTTTTAAATTCTATATGGGTGAAAATTGATCTAAATCCTATTAACCTAGGAACTAGGCGAATGACCTAGATATGGACACTATTAAAAATCCTAAACTAAACCTAACCTAAGGAAGGGGACGCACAGACCCATGGGGATGGAAAGGATAAGGAGGGAAGGTAAGAATTTATTGGAAAATGAATGAGTTCCTTGTGTGTGCAGCGCCAAGTCTAGCGGGAACATGGAAAAGATAGGGGGCATTCAGTTAGTTATGAGACTAAACTTTGTTTTCATGCAAAATTTGAAATTTGGCAATTCGCCAACCCGAGTCGGCGGTGGCGTGAGGAAAAAGGAAAAGGCAGTGCCTTCAATGCATTAATTTTCTTGGTCTTCGCGACCAGCCCGCCTTGGAAAGAGGAAAGGGGAAATTTTGTTGGTCATTGTGTTCTTTCAGGTTTTTGGAAGTTGCTCTGCATTTGGTTTTTCACGGTTCTGTCGAACCAGCTGTGTTTGATTATTATCTCTGTTTCTTTGGAAAATCTAAGGCTATTTTGAGCCTGTAGAGGAAGGTGACTGTTTGGGAAGCTTTACTACTATTGCCGTGGAAGGAAACAACTCCTGTAGGTGCGGTTTTCTTCGAGCTTCAAGGAAAAATTTCAGGCATGTTAAGCCCTTCTCCTTAAACTGCTTGCTTTTGCTTAATCGTCTCATTAAAACAACCCTGCTCTTCTGATGAAGGGGTTTTGGGTTTATTCGATTTTTCTGTCATGATTGAGATGATTTTGGGTAGAGTCGTTTTTCTTTGCTGTTGCGACTTAAACTTCCTTTGCATAATTATTGAGTTGAAAATACAGCCCATGCTGTGTTGATTTGTTCGACCATATTGGGGAATTCGTTCTTTATATTACGAAATTGTGCTTATGAATACTTAGCTATGCGAGTAATATTTCTGAGTGCGTTGTGCTTTTTCTTTTGTAAAAAAAAAAGAAGGATGAATGTGACTTGGGTATTTTTGGGTGTTGAAGAAAGTGATTGTTCTTCTTACTGAATTTATTAATGAACTATGTTTTCTCCTTGCTGTTTGAAATCAGAAGGTGATGGAAAGTTGATTTTATTGTGTTTTGTGGATGCGGTTTGATCTTCTAACTCAAACTGTCATCGTGAAAACGATCATGGCTTAGTATTTCTGTGCAAATGAATGAAATACATGAGAATTGGCTTGCTATTTGAGACTGTTTTGACTGTACCATGCTTGCGCATCTAATACCCTATGCGGGTTTGCCTTGATAAAGGTATTGTTATATGAATATTGTATTTCTGAGTTCTGCACATCATTGTGAAATAGGAGAATGAGATTTTCGGATTTAAATGTTTGTTGAGAAGGAACTCGAACAGGTATTTCTTTGCATATGGTATATTGAATGAAATTGTGCATGTATGTACGAGTTTGTTTTGACATCGTTTCTTTTCTGAAATTAATAAGGAAACGAGTTCCTCTTCTTTCTGTTGTTTTAAATTCTGAAGGAAATGGTAATTGGGTTTCATTGAGCATTTTGGGTTCGGCCTGATGGAAGTGATAGTGAAATTTAGATTATTTTTCTGAGTGTTGTTTTCTTTTTGTACAAACGGAAGGATGAAATGATTCGTGTGATCTCTGATTTTGCACTGTCATTCAAAAACGAACTCGACTTGAGTGATTCTTGTTGTGTTTGAAGAAAATGGGTGTTTTCTTATTGAAATAGTTAAAGGAACGAATTTTTCTCTTCCAGTTGCTTGAATTCTGGAAATATTAACACTAGAGCTTCACTGTACACTCCGGGTTGGACTTGCTTGTAGGTAACAACAAAGTGCAATTTATTATTTATGAACTATGTGCGTTCATGGGTATAGAAAGTCGTGTGAATAATTGATAAAGCGACTGTATAACTGTTCATTTGGTTATAATACAGTGAAGGAAGTATGAATTCTTCTAGTACAGTAAGAAGTGGTGTCACTCAGATTTCACCCTGAAATCTGTGACTACCCAATTCGAAAAAATTTCGTACTTTTAAAATAGTGGGTCATTTGTTGTTTTTATTGCCTGAAAGTTCTTGTATTGCGTCAAGATAATCCCAAAGAGCCATATTAGCCCTTTTCGCCAAATACCCAGATGCCCAAAATTGTTTTATTCTGTCGTCGGGATTTGTCTGCGGGAAATTTGTATTTAATTATTTTGAGCCCCGTATGAGGCTATTTGCGCTCCGTTTCAACTCTGTTATGAGCGGATATGTTATTATTCCTATGTACCAGAAGGATTTTAACTTATTTTAAGTTTTGGGCTTTATTTGTAACTTTTGGCAATTTTTCGTGTTTTTGTGGTGTCCCGTTCTGTTTTCTGTAAAATTTCTCTGGAACAACTCCTTCACGGGTAAGCCCGATTTTTGGCCTGGAGCAGCTAGAAAACATACACGCACATTTTGCCCGGAGGAAGTCGTCATCGGAGGTCTGGATCACTGGGAAAAAGTGAAGTCGTGCACAGAAAAGCCCCTGCGGGGATGGGCGCATTTTTGGAAAACAAAGGATTTAAGTTGCGATGGGAAAAATATAAGCCGCAGGCAGGATGGGAATTGTATACCTGCCTGGCAGGGTACTTTTTCCCGTGTTATAAAAGTCACTTAAGCTGCAGTGGGAAAAATAGAGGCTGCAGGCAGGTGGGAATTTATTGCCTGCCTTGCAGGGTAAAAATTCCCATGATATAATAAAAGGAAAGTGACTTAAGTGAAATCATGGGATTTTAGTGCCTGCCTTGCAGGGTAAAGAATCCCATTGTCAAAGTCAAATCACTTAAGTGGATCATGGGATTTTGGTGCCTGCCTGGCAGGGTAAAGAATCCCATTATGGAAAAATTCTTAAAAATAGAATTACATGTGCAAAAAAGTGCGCCCCCTTTGGTGATGGATTAAAGTGATTAAATTGATTATTTTAAATAATCTTTCTTCCTTCAAAAAGTGCGCCCAAGCTTGAGGAGGTCAAAAAGTCAAAGGAGGAATAAAAGAAATAAATTAAATTAATTAAATTTAATTTATTTAGTGGCTGCCCCCTTCTCTCAAAAAGTGCGCCCCATTTGGGCATTATTTAATGATTTTTGAAGCATTAAATCATTAAATTAATTCTATTTTTTGATGCATTGGTATGGTCAAAGCACCTTTGTGAGACTGAGTGAAGTGAAATCTTGTGTGAAGGATTAAATTGGATTAATTTAATTTATTGGATGGCTGTCCTTAAACATGCTATTTTTAAAAGAGAAAAACATGATTTTTAATTAATTAATTGCCTTTAATTGTTAGGGCAATTATTAATTATAGAATTGTGAAGGTTATATAAGCATGGGCAGCCATATGGATGAATTATTTAATTCACAGGTTAAGAATTGCAGCAAGGAGAAAAAGTGCGCCCCCATTAGAGGAAGGATTTTGCACAGACAAAGTGCTAACAAAGGCTAAAAGCTTCCAGATTTGGCGCATGCTTTGGAGAAGGTTGATCTTCGTCGAGATAGTTGTTTTCACAAGGTGTTACAGGAGCTCAGGTGTTGTTTGAAAGGATTCATGCTCTCTTTATATGCAAATTAAACACCATTTTTGGGGCGGCGAGGCTTAAAAAGTGCAGATTTTTATAATTAAAATTCACTATTCATGCTCCGGTGGCCATTTTTGTCCGAATAAATTGCAGGAATTTATTACGGGTGCTTTCTACAAAGGAAAAGAGTTTTTATCAATGTCCAATACATTGCATATATCCTCCGAATCAAGAATTGTCCAGATCTGCACCAGTATTGAAGAATTCCAGTCAAATAAGAAGAAAAAGACATTCAGACAAAGATAGACAAAGCTATGGCGAAGAAAGATGAAAAAGAAAGCACAACGGAGTCATGCATCACTTCTAAATTTGCAGATATTGGAAACACGGATCTAGGCTCGAGAACCTCTTGCTAAATTGATAGACAGATCCAGAGCAGGAAAGACTTCACTCATGCGTGCAGATTAAAAGCAGTGGAATTATTCGAGCTGCAGCTTTTCCATCCATAGCCCAGTTGCCAAAATTTGTTATGCAGGTGCAGATCCATATCCAGATGCAGATGCTGATGGAAATCCATATGCAGATCCAGATCCAGATCTCATAGTGCAAAAAGCTTCGGCACAAAGACTTCATCCTCTTGTTTCGAATGCACACTGTGAAGAAGATAGTGCGTGGAAAATTCCTTCCAAGATCTTGTGCATGTGCTCTCATCTTCCAGTTGAAGCTTTCATTGAATTATCATTCACCCGGAGTGCTTTCCAAAATTTTTAATTGCTAATATGCAATTAAAAATAAGGATGATGAGTTATCTACGGCAAACATTGCATTGATGCATGTACTGGAGAAGAACTGCAAAAGCTTCAAGGATAAAAGAGAAGACAATGCGAAGGCAAAATTCCAGCTTGCTTCCAATTCCAACTGCTTGCAATTCCAGCTTGTTTCCAGATCCAGCCGCTTCAAGATCCAACTAATTCCAGCTTGTTTCCAGATCCAGTTTGAATCAATAATTGCGTACGAGACGTGAAAAAGGATAAAGTCAGCTTTCCTCTTCCTTCTTCTTTCATCCGACAAAGTCAGCTTTCCTCTTCCTTCTTCTTTCCTACGACAAAGTAATTGAGCGATCAATTCAATTATACAACTTAAGTGATTGGTTTAAAAGCCATTACTTGAAGAAGTCAATTACTTGGAGATAGGTGGCGGACATGCAAAATAGAAGCTTCTATTTTCAGTTGCAAATCATACATGTCATGCAAAGAGGAATTCAAGAAGGAGATCACAATTTGTTTCTTTTCGACTTCCACATGTGCAGATTCAACTAAAGCTTCCGGCTTGTAATTGCCCCTCTACATTCTATAAGTAGAGGAAGAACCTTCGGAGTTAATCATCGATTAGAATTTGTGAGAAGCATTCTTGTGTTCTAGACTTTGTCTTTGAACCCCGAGAGCAACTTGGAGCAAAGGAATACAAAGGAGCAGAGTTTAGGAGAACTTTGTGTCACGGTGTCTTGTGTTTCTTGCTTTTAATCTTAGATCTCTTAATAGATCTGTGTTATTTTACATCCGGATCTAGAGCTTCCTTTGTTTTGTAATTCTGTGTTCATATCTATTAAGTTTCTTCTATGTGCATGCAATTAGCTCTGCTATCTACTAATTGGGATGCACATCTTCTCCATTTCTTCTCTGTATTTCCTTTACTTCTTTCTTCTATAAAATACTTCCTTTCTTAAATAGTGCTTGCTGCAGAACTTCTTAGTTATGGTTCATGAACTAAGTTGTTAAAGTAAAACCCCGATAGATAATAACACATTTTTATTGACAAATCTGACACGGGAGCCTCACCGGTTAAATGAGGGAGATTTATCTCATGACTGCCTAGGTTTGATGCTATGCAGAAAATCTAGCCAACAAAGATCATAGGATGCATCTTTATATTGCTTGCTTTCTATGAAGGATACGATGCTTTACCTACTTGTTTTTGGTATTCGTATGTGTACTGCTTGAAAGGAAGTATTGATATGGATGATAAATTCTTCCTTGTTTTCATTTAAAGCTGAATATGAATGGGTTTATCCCTTGCTGTAGGAAAGTGAGTTCTCTCATTTTTAGGATGAAAATGTGACATGTTGTGGTTGTTGTACACTCTATATGTTGTAAAGAACGTAAATGTCTGTTGAATGAATTATTTAAAAGGGGATTATATTATGCGGAATGAATCTTAATGTTGGATCATGCCTGTGCTAAATAAGCGGATATTTGGTTGTCTCAATGAGAAGAGGTAATATGACCCATCTTCCTTATATTCGGTTATTGATTTCGTAAGTTTCACTCTGAACTGTTATCTTTGATTGGTGTCTCGTTTGGATTAAATTTTCAGTACAGTCATGAGGAAAGGAAAAGGAGTGTGGATGGATAACTTGGAATAATGATCATTTCTTCTCTCATACAGTTGGAAATCTGTAATCGTTAAGGAACGAATTTTGTATTGCTTTGGTTTAAGCATCTATATTTTATTGTTGTTTACTTTTCTCATCAGTATTTGATTGTTTGAAATCAAATGAGTTGCATGAACTGAAAGGAAAGCAATTTGGTTTATATTTTCAGTCAAATTTTATCCTTTGAAATTATTACTAATGTAAGGGAATGGAATTGATAGAAGTTATGTTAGAACAACAGTATACATACTTGTGTTCCTAGTTCTTACAGATGTTGTAATCTGGAACTGTTTGAAAGAGATTACTTCTTGTAATGATTGTTTGGGAAAGAGGACAGTAATCCTTTGACTGATTTGGATGGTAATTCGATGATTCAGCTGTCATGTTGTTCATTCTTTTTATATTTAATTCTTGAATGATGTTCATAGTAACGTTTCATAAAAGCAGGGTTCTTTTATTGAGACAGTTAATTAAAAGCACCTCATTTTAATGACAAGTGCTTAATATGCTCGATTTCAATGGCCCGACCCGCAAGTAATTTTGCAGATGGAACTTGAGTTAAACGAAGACATGGTTGTTTTCTGATACTTCTTTTGATTGACTGAAGATGGATTGTAATTGATAGCTATTACTCCTCTACGAGGAATTGAGAAAAGAAGAAATTACATTCTTCTATCTTATGTGTTGTAATGTTGTTTAATATAAACAAAGTCCAGTCATTTGGACTGGCAAATGTATAAATTATAAAATAGATGGATGAATACAAATACAAGTGTGATATTTTAATGACTGTATCAGTTTGATATTGTTGAATAAGTTGGGAATATAACATTATTCCTTGATTTGGAATTATTCAATTGTTCATGAATGAATTAAAAAGGAAATGACATCTATTCTTACCTAAATGCAACTCTTACGTTGAAATGTGCAATTAGTTCATACTTGGGTTAAGATGAATTTTTAATTGGCATTAAAAAGGATTTAGGAAGAACATGATCTCTTAATTGAAAGGTATTCGGGATTAGTCTGAAAGCTAAGGAATATCAAATAACTTAGGAGCAAAATTTGAACCTCATATTCGGACCATTAATAGCCTCAAATGTTAAATTCAGAAAGTAAGGATATGGGAAAAACATATCCATGGTTAACAGACCTTAACTATGTAAGGTTAAGGAGAATAAATGAATATATTCATTGAGAATTAGACCTCGTTTAGATGACGTCTAATAAGATGGAATTCTAAATTTGTTTACAGTTGTAGGAAACTTGGTTAAGTTTAATAGGTTAAACTTATTAAGTCTATCGGTAATGGGCTGCTTAATCCAAGGATTAAGAAAAGAACCAAGTAGAGAAAATGTAACCCTTCGGTACAAAGGAGGAGATGCGTAGTAAGCTAGAAGACGGATTAAGTCTCTCTTAGCTACATACAACTGTAACAAGAACGAGGATAAAGGATCAGCATGGCTGCTGAAAGTTGATCTTAAATATTAAGATCATAACCAAATCACTTAGAGCTGGATGTGTACTCGATGGGAGGATTCCGTAGGACATTGACATACGCCAGCTACAACATGGTGTCTTCATGAAGGCGGGGCCTTCATGATGACACAATGTTATAGCTGACATATTACAATGCCCTCCCGAATTAAATCATCAAGATTACATAAGCTGGATACTAAGTTCTTGGCTGGGGATAGGAATGTGATCACGTATACGGAGTGACTCGGAAGACTAAAGGTAACCAGACACACGGAGTTGTCTAGGGATGACACCGTATGTCTGCGTATCTTTAGTTACCATGAGTAACTTCCTATACTCGTTCATATTGCTAGTTGGAGTTTGACCTTAAATTGGAAGGACTGGTAGAGACCAGGAAAGACCATTCTAGATAACAGACGAAGTGAGGTGAAGGACGTATTCCATTGGTGTGTATCACATCCTGGAATATGATCATGCAAAGCATGTGAAAATCTTTGGCCAAAGTATCGCAAGTGCTGGTTGCATTGTCCTAATCACCTAGTTTAAGATGCAGGATGTCAGATGAATATCAGTAACAGATATTCAGATAGGCTTCTTAAATGGATCACTTCGATAACCAGAAATGGTAAGAGAACCTTGTATATACATTATACTATGCATGAATTAACATGAAGGATCGGTAAGTTGCCGAGTCATGAAATGAGAGATCGCTGAAACTCCAAGCCATAAAATGGGAGATCGGTAGTTCTTTGAGTCATTTACAGCAGCACATGGAATCTGTTATATGATTGAATGGCACTGAATGTGTGTTCCATATTACAAATATGTGAACAGAGAACATTAGTTTTAAAGGGAAATTGTGTGATCCAAACTGCATTATTTGGACAGAGAACAATTATTAAAACTTGAACGTGTGTTTGAATTATATAATTCATAACAGGAATGTTGTATAATTTTTTTTTCCCTTGTTTCGGTATCTTAAAATGGGGATGTTACAATTTCAAAAATTATATGGGTACCTCGTGTCATATCCTTCAAACATCAATCATCTAGTTTAGGGGATCTCTTTTTTTAGGACGATTCACAACTTCCCAAAGTGTTTTTGTTTCTCATACTTGAATCCCTATCTTATATCATTGTATAACTTGATTTTTGGTTTTCCCATGCGACATTTTAGTTTTTTTTACGAGCCTTGTGTTTTACTAGAATGAATTTCGTGTCGTAATTATTTTTTTCCACCCTTTTTATTGTACCCATCTATATTGATTTTTTTATCAATATAATAATGTGTTCCAATAAAAAAAATATAATCAACAAAATGAGAAGTTTTAAAAAAATAGAAAATTAGGACATATGTCTTAAATACATCTATTTGAAAAATGTCGATAGAATCAATCTCAACACTCTCTTGGATTTTTGTATACCATATAGATTAACAGCTCTATTGACTTCTTCAATCTAGTTCCACCAATATATTGGGCTCAAATAAAACTTTTTGGGGAAAAAACGGGCTCCAATCTCCATCGCATGGCCAAACTATTATAACCCCATCCTAACCCAAATTCTATTAGAATTCTAAATTCTAAATTCTTTGTTCATATGGTGGATTGGTGGGGATTTTTCATTTGAAATATAAAAGCAAAAAGAAAATAACTTCTAGGTGACGGTAAAAAAACATCAATTACAAAATTAAAAATACTTTATACCAATCAAATGGACGTAAAATTTAAGGTTATCATTAGTTATTTATTCCCCTAACATTACAATCCCCACACCACCACCCCCACTATCATTGTGAATGAAAAAATGAGATATTTTAATAACGTCCATGAGACCAAGCAACCTATGGGACCAAGATCCTCAACAAAAATGTTCCAAGCTAAAAAACCTACATTACCATTTTACGTAAGCTTCCTTATAATTTTGAAAAATATCCATTCCCTTTTTTATACCGGATTTTGAATTATGAATCTCAATGAAAAAAATTGTTGTTTCGTTAAACCTTGGGTCTCTTTCCTTCAAACAAAATGGTTAGTTTATCAATCTTAATAAGACATGTATTGACATAACTATTATGCCGAAGGCATTCTTCCAAAATGGAGTGAAGGTTATAAACTCGATGAAGTGCATAAATTTGATGATTTTCAATGCTTTGGTCATTGAAGTCCAAACAAATAAGAATTTTCCATATCCTATACAAATTTCATACTTCGCGGCCCTCCAACTTCACCAGTAAACTATCACCAAGTCAAAACTATTTTTAATCTCTTGTGTTAATTAGAAATTGATTTTGCACTTAGTATCTTTATTAGTGACACTTTTAATATCCCACTTTGTGCTACCACGTGGAGTGATGGCGACACTAAGATGTTTCCTTTGGTCTCGTCGGTGCGCTTGGTTTGGCTAAATTGTTGGAATTTTACCGCTAGACACATCTTGTTAGCTAGGTAGAATATTTGGCCTTTAATTTTGTGGGGGTTTGTAGAATTAACTTCTTTACTTCAAGTAATACCATAGTTATAATTGGTAAGAATTAAACTCCTTCAACCTAGAGTAAGTGCACAAAATCTTAAATTAAGAAAACAAGGAATCTCTTTTAGACCTAGACATTACATGGTACACTTTTACGATTTTATTAGTAAAAATACCTCCTTATAAATAAAAGAGAATTTTGTACTCAACAACCTTATAGAGTCTCAATATAAATTTTTCAATCAACAGATAAAAAAACCTTTCGCTCATATCAAGAACTACTATTGTAGGGGTTCAATTATCGATGATTATTCGTTAACGCCTTTTCCCTTCAATTACTTGATCTTAAAACTAAAAGGGGGCTACAAAGTGCTATAAGAAGTAAACATTGTGATTGAATTTTGAACTTGGAACCTAATATATTTTCCCCACTTTTTTTATTTTGGCCCCTTTAAGCACAAATTATACTCACGTGAATAATGTGAGCGAGATCGATATGATAAAGTAGATCACATATATTATATATTATTTGGGTGGGAACGATATGAGTTAGGGAATATGTGTGGGACATGCAAGTATTTAATTTTCACCTTTTTTTTTCCAAATTTCCATTCATGTCTTCATCATATCCAACAAATTAAACGGTGTCTAATAAAAAACCTTGATGTCGTAAAAAGTAAAATAAAATAATAGCAAGTACCATTATATGGCAGTAATTGCACTCATCGCCACTGACAAGCCTTGCCCGTTGTTGGGTTTCAGATTTGCACTTGGAATGAAACCACAGTCAGGGGACAAGCAAGTCCCTCCTCTTTAATGGGAGAGGTTCCCTTATTGAAAGCAAGGGCAAAACCTATGTACAAATAGACAATCTTACATTTAATGGTGGTTTCCCAATATCTTGAAATGTGTTTTATGCCTGGAAGGTTATCAATACATGAGAATAGAAGGCTTGAAGAGAGGAGGGAGGAAAAAGAAGACAATACTTTCAGGGAAAAGAGATGGCAGAGAAAACCCTTATATGTATTGAGCAAATGAGATATAGAGTAGAACCATTCACATTTATAACAGGCACAATCCGCAGACTCAAAGTTCTTGAGATTGTATAAACTAGAACACAAAGTTTCTAAGCATGCAAGGATTAAATGATTCACATATCAGAGCAAGAAGGAAAGAGAAAACTAGAGGAAAAAGGGGAAAACCCTTATATTGATTTCTTCAGATTCAAAATTATAGTTCCAGAATATCAAAATTCCAACATGTACAATGGCTTTGAAAGCCCATGAAATAGCTCACAAGAGATGGTTACAACTTCCTTGAGCAAGCAAGAAACAGTTACAACTTCCTCAAGCAAGCAAGAAATGGTTATAAATCATTCCAATCATTCGCGCCCTTTCAAATTCTTGATTCACAAAGAAACGTTAATGGCGGAAAAACCAGGTTTTCAAATATACGTCCGTTACATTATTTCACCAGTTTAAATATGGGCCATTTGATTTGCTTTTATAACTTTAAATTTGGGTGCCCACGTGGAAGAAATTGATTGGAGCGAGCGGAGGGAAAAACTTTACGTTTTATAACTTTTACAATAAAAGGCATTTTGGAACATTTTGGCCCGCTCACTTGCTTTGAATTTTCAACGGTCAAACACGTGGTGTTATCTGCTTGGCAATAATGGGGTCATGGATCACTTTTTTACTTTTAACTCTTTTTATCAAAAAGCTTAAAACTTCAAAATTCTCCATCGACCCGCATCCCCGCTTTGACTTTTCAACGCAGCTACATGGCACCATCTGATTGGTGGCGGGCCTTAGGCATTCTTTTTCTATCTCTTTGCATGGGCTCATGGGCCCACCATCACCAACTACACCCTTTTCCAAAAGGTGTTAAGTGCCAAAAACTCCTGCAGCCCCGCCAGCCCGCCTTGGGCAAATAATACCATCTCAAGTCCGTTGGGCCATAACTTGAAAAATATGAAGAGTTAGGAGGACTTCTTTACCTTTTCAGAAATGGGAAGAAATTTCCCATCTGATGAAGAAGTTTCTAGGAGACCACAAGCCCTTGGAAAGAACCATATTTCACAATACTTTGTTTTCAATATTTCTAGAGGCACCAACTCAAAATTTTAAGTCTAGACTTGGAAAATGAGGGGAATTTTGAGGGTGACAACAGTTGGCTCTTTCTGGGAATGACTTGGCTTGGAACAAAGACATAAGGAAAGATCAAGAACTGTAAATAACTCTAGTAAAAGGACCAAATTGCCTTATCCATTGGGCAAAGGAGTTAAAAGAAAAACCAATACAAGGCAACACACACAAGACGGGAAAAGAAACAAAACAAACCAAAAGGGAAGACCCAAAACAAAACACACCACACAGAAAAGAACAAGAAAGGGAAATAAGCCAAAACCAAAAACCAAACTCAATATACAAAAGGAATTCCTAGCCACCTAGGACTTGAACAACTTTAGGTACTTCTCACTATAAGGAAGTGGGAGAGGAGATCCATCCATGTAATCCAGATAAAAGAGTTCTATCCAGCAAAATGTCTGCTTCTAAAAGGACCAAGCCAAAGAGAATCAAACTTACCATGGATTCCTCGTGGCTCATTTATTTTGTCCCAAATTAGCACAATGTCTCCCACTTGGAAAACTCTGGGTTTGGCTTTCTTGTCAAACAAAGCCTTCACTTTCAATTGATGAGCTATTATCCTGTCAACCACTTGCAATCTATCCTCATCAAGATTCTGAAGGTACAAAATTCTCTTGTCCAAATAGCTACTGAAACTTGAATCTTCAATGGTTTTCTTCATATGCAAGTCTAGCAATTCCACCGTGACTGGTAGTTGAGCTTCCACACCATACACCACTTGGAAAGGAGACATCCCAATTGCTCTCTTGGGTGTAATTTTATCAGCCCAAAGTGCATCACATAGCTTCTTATGCCAATTCCTCTGAGAATCATTTACAAGCTTTCTAACTATGTTCACCAAGTTCTTGTTTGTTGATTCTGCCTGTCCATTTCCTTGGGGGTAGTAATTTGAAGAATGAGCAAGGGATATCCCATACCCATAGCAGAAGTCCATCATCTCAAGTAGAAGAAAAGTTGGAAGCATTATCAGTCACAATTTTGTTTGGGGTCCCAAACCTGATCAATATGTTCTCCTTAATGAAGTTGCAAACTACCTCAAAAGTAGTGCTCTTGATTGGGATGGCTTCCACCCACTTGGTGAAGTAATTTATGGCAGTTAACACATGGGTATGCCCAACACTGGAAGATGGATTGAGTGCTCCAATGAATTCTAAACCCCATTGTTGAAATGGATCTTCAATCACTACATGCTTGAGAGGTAAAGTAGCCAACTTAGGTCTTCCAACAAACGTTTGGCATGCTTCACATTTACCAACCCATTTTGATGCATCTCTAAATAGAGTAGGCCAATAATAACCAGCACGAAGTATTTTATGAGTTACAGCAGAGGAGAAATGACCTCCACAAGCCTGGTCATGAAAAATAGAGAACAACCTCTTTTGTTGTTCCTTGTCTACACACTTCAAAAACCTTCCATCTATGCCTCGTTTGAACAAAGCATTCTCCCATAACACATATTGTGCGGACCTCGTTTGATGGCTCTCTTCACTTCAGCACTCAAGTGAGATGGACACTCTCCATAGGTCGAAAGTGAGCAATGTCAAGCATACCATACATCATCGTCGAGTGAGGAGTAGAACAATAGGGACATCAACTCCATCTTTGGACAACTCCTTAGTAGCTCGCTCAAGCAATGAGTTCACACAGCCCATACCCCGAACCAACTTTGTTGGCCTGATGTCAAGATCATATTCTTGCACCTTTGCTACCCAATTACCTATCTTGGTTCCAAATTCTTATTGAGTAAGAATGGATTTGGTTGTTGTATCAGGCACCAACACCACATAATGATAATTAAGGATGTAAAACCTAAACTGCTTGACAACTTTGAAAACTGCAAAAGCATGTTTCTCCATCATGGTGTACTTTAACTCATGAGTTTTCAAGACATAACTCATGAATGCAATTGGGAGCTCATGATCTTCAACATTCTTCCGGACTAACACAACAATAGGGTATTTTCAGTGGCATAACAATAGACAATGAAATATTTGCTAAAGTCGGGGCACACCAAGATTGGAGTCTTTGCAATAGCCCTGTTTAATGTCCTCAAATGATTTCTTCCTTCAGAGAGGACCAACAAAAAGTTTACTTCCTTGCATCATGTGAGAAATGCTCATAGTAAGTTCTACAAAATGGGGAATGATTATCCCGAGGAAATTGATCTTACCAAAGAAAGAATGGATGCCTTTCTTACTTGATGGAAGAGGAATTTCTTGGATGGCTCGAACTCTCTCTCGGATCAATCTTGATCCCTTCCTTTCAAAACAATGTGTCCCAACATCTTTCCTTCGTGACACAAAACACACAATTCTTAGGGTTTAAAGAAATCCCATGCTCTCTACACTTCGCAATATTGTTTCAAGGTGTTAGAAGTGATATGTTATTGCTTTAGAAAACATTGTCAAGTCATCCAAATACACAACAATGCATTTCCCTTTCAAATTTCCAAAAGCCAAGTTCATGGCCCTCGGAAAGTAAAGCACCAACATTGATGAGACCAAATGACATCCTCTTGTATGCAAAGGTGCCCCAAGGAGTAGTAAAGGTAGTCCTATGTCGATCTGTAGTATTCACCTCTACTTGATTGTACCCCAAGAATCCATCTAACATAGATAACATCTCTGAGCCTATGACAACTTGCAATACTTGGTCCATCATGGGGAGAGGGTAGTTGTCCTTCAAAGAACCCCGATTTAGATTTTCAAGTCCACACAAATCCGGATCTCACCATTTTTCTTCTTCCGACAGCACTATATTAGCAATCCATGTTGAATGGTGGATGGGGAAGATGATCTTAGCCTTTAAAATATTTGTATTTCTTGAAAATTTATATCAGCTATCTTTGGATTATATTGCCTTTGCTTTTTTTTTTAAAGGGTTTGATCCTGGCTTAAGAGGAACGAAATGTTGCGTTGCTTTAGGCTGAAAAGCCTTAAGATCATCTTAAGAGTAAGCCAAAACATCAACATACCTCTTCAACAGATTCACCACCTTCTTTTTCTCTTCCTGAGTGTAACATTTTCCAATGTTGACCATTTTGGGATCATCAAGACTCCCAATATTCACTTTCTCAGTCTCAGCAAATTGTCGGGCTCCTTGGGAAACTTTAGACTTCATATACCTATCATGTTTATCAAAAAGATCCTCCAAACTCACCAGCCCTTTAGGGATTTTGTTTCCTTTCAGTTTGATGCATCCATCTTGATCCATCTCTTCTTTGACACCCTCTTCATTTGATGACACACACTCTCTAGGAAGATTGTCACTTCCTTCAAAGTACAACTGATCAAAGTTGTCTCTAAGCTCTAAGAAAGAAAGCAAATGTTGGTCATCATTGAAAACTTGCCAATTATTTGCATTGTCAGGCACACTGGGTCTATGGATCAACTCAATGGTGAATTTCTGAGGGAAATCAGGATGAGGAATCAATAAGGACCTCAGAACAACTAGAGAGTCAACCCTAGTGTTCCTTTCCTCGCACAACTTCAATAGAAAAACATCAAGGAATTCAACGGAATCCCAAACCAAGTTCCTATGGTGCTTCAACCTTCTATTCTTTACTTGATAAAGGTCCCTAACTTATTTTACAATTAGCTCTGCATCTCCACGAGCAAGAAGGTTCTTCACTCCCATTTCTTTCACCATGCTCAACCCAAGAATGAGGGCCTCATACTCAGGAATATTGTTGGTATTTTCAAACTGAAACTTGAAAGAGGAAGGATGAACCTTACCCCCGTGAGAAATGAGCACTACACCAGATCCAGAACCACCAAGAGCATCTTCCATCAAACTCCAAAGTCCACACACCATTAGGATCAAGCAACACTCTCTTTGTGAGACGTGTCTCCTCTTGTGACATGATCATGTAGTTCCCATGCCCAATGTCTTCATACATTATTTGTGCTTTAGGATCATCTGTCTTTTTGTACAATATACTTTGCTTGTTTCTCAGCAAGAACTTTTTCATCTTCCCATTGACAGGATCAAGACATGTGACCAATCCATTTGGATCTCACCTCCAACATCTTTGCAAAAGTTCCTACTTAGCAAAGATACCATAGGAAGGAGGGATATCAACAACCAAGATGGTAGCCAAGACCATCTTGTGCATCCTTGATTCTCTGGTAAAACAACAAAATCTACTTGTGCATCCTTGATTCTCCCAACCAAAGGCACTTCTCTACTTTCCATGGAATATCAAGAGCCATAAGTGCAAAGTTAGGTTAGACCCAAAGCATGAGCCACTTTTGCAGACATTACATTATCCGATGCACCATAATCAATGACACAATTGCTAAACTTGTGGCCAGCTATGAGGAGAGTCACATAGAAAGGTTTGATCTTCTCATTGGGTGAAGTGACTATAGCCACAAGGTTGGGTTGAGGTGGAGAGGAGGGAGTGGGAAAAGTCCTTTAGAAGAATGGGTGGGGTTTTAGATTTAGAATTTACAAATTTAACCATTTTGGCAAAGGCTTTAGGATGAGTTTGATAGAACTCTACCTCAGAAATCTGAATCTTGGTCTTTTTAAGATGGTCTATAATGTCAAAAGATCCAGATGTGGATGGGGAATCACTACTAGGAGTAAGAGGAGCTTTTGATCTATCAACTTTATCATTTGTTTAATAAGAATTCTGTAAGTAGAAGTAGATGGAGAAGGACTAGCAGAGCTTACCTTTTGGGTGGAAGTAGTAGGAATAGAACTCCTTTTCTTCGCAATCACCGGGATGACGATGGGGTACTCCTTGGATATTTTTGCAAGTCGCACCACTTTTCCTTTTTGTTGGTTTGCACTGGTCATAACAAAGATATGACTCACTGTTCATCTCAGCCACTACATCATCATAGTCATCTTCATCATCCACACCTTCAAGTGGTGAGTAAATGAACTCGAGAACCACCAAAGCTCCTCCAGCTTCTTCGTCATCTTCCTCTTCGTGTTCATCATAGAGCCCATTTTATTCCTCATCATCGCTCAAGAACCTCACAAGTAGCATTGACAGACACCTTGAGAGGTGGACCTTCAACAACCAACCTAGTTTGAGAAGAGGGCAAGTGGTTCCTAGGCTGAAAGTTCTTCCTTGGAACATCTTGATATGGAGCATGCTGAGCCAATTGTTTCTTGATGGCAATGAGGTCATTAGCCAACTTTTACACCAACTGATCTATATTACCTCCAGGAGAAGAGGAAGAAGAAGATGCTTTGGATTTGAAAGACTCCCTTTTCAACTTGCTAGACATGATCAAGTCATCTTCCACATTGATAGCCAATCTCTGATCAACATCCAAAGTTGCAAGATTTTCTCTCCTCGAGGCATAGCTTACTTCCGCAATTGAGAATTCAAGAAGAAACACTTCTGAATCTTATCAACAAGCCTAGTATTTAGTGGAATCTTATTAATCAACTTGTTGAACTTGGCCAAAAATTCTCTCATAGGATCATATGGCTCCTTCTTGATTTGAGAAATTTGAGCTAGCAAAGCACGCACATCTTCGATGGGTTTGACACGCCGCTCAAATTTAGTCCCTCATAGTAGTCCAATCGATGATGGTTCCAGAAGGAAGATGGTAAAACCAATCTACAACATTGTCTTGCAAGGTCTCCATAAACAACCTAACAAAGACATATTCATGTTCAACTCCAAGGACCCCACATGCAACAATGAAGGCTGCAATGTGTTCATCAGGGTGCACTTTTCCATCACCTCTAAATTTGGGAAAATCTTCCTGTTACCCCTAGGTAACTCATGCAATGGTTGAGGAAGAGCCAGAGGCCCAACTCTTTGTCCCCAAGGCCGAGGTGTTGCCATCCTTGGAAAGATTGCTTGAAGTGGAACTGAGACACCAGCAAGAATTAGGGCATGAAGATTAGGGCTAAGTTGTGCTTGAGGAATGCTACTACAGAAGATTTGTCTTCAACAGGAGGTGTGCTTGTGGAACAATCTCTTCTATTTCTTCTTATTAGAGGAAGTTGAAAACCTTGTTGATCCAAGAGTTGAAATTGGGGATCTTCAATTCCAAGAGCCCTTCTACCACGAGTATATCTTAGAGTTGCCAAATCAAAGAAATGATCAAATTAGTTGTTCTTTTTAGAAAGGAAATTTGTTGAACAAATTCCCTAGTGGAGTCGCAAAAAATTGTTGGGTTTCAGATTTGCACTTGGAATGAAACCACAGTCACGGGACAAGCAAGTCCCTCCTCTTTAATGGGAGAGGTTCCCTTACTGAAATCGTGGGCAAAACCTATGTACAAATACACGATCTTTCATTCAATGGTGGTTTCCCAATATCTTGAAATGTGTTTTATGCCTGGAATGTTATCAATACATGAGGATAGAAGACTTGAAGAGGGGAGGGAGGCAAAAGAAGACAATACTTTCAGGGAAAAGAGATGACAGAGAAAACCCTTATATGTATTGAGCTTAATAAGATATAGAGAAGAACCATTCACATTTATAATAGGCACAATGTAGACTCAAATTTCTTGAGATTGTATGAACTAGAACACAAATTTTCTAAGCATGCAAGGATTAAATGATTCACATATCATAGCAAGAAGGAAAGAGAAAACAGAGGAAAAAGGGGAAAACCCTTGTATTGATTTCTTCATATTCAAAATTATAGTTCTAGAATATCAAAATTCCAACCTGTACAATGGCTTTGAAATCCCATGAAATAGCTCGCAAGAGACGGTTACAACTTCCTCGAGCAAGCAAGAAACGGTTACAACTTCCTCGAGCAAGCAAGAAACGGTTACAAATCATTCCAATCATTCGCGCCCTTTTGAATTCTTGATTCGTAAAGAAATGTTAATGGCAGAAAAACTAGGTTTTCAAATATATGACGTTACATTATTTTACCAGTTTAAATATGGGCCATTCGATTTGCTTTTACAACTTTAAATTTGGGCCACCCACATGGAAGAAATTGATTGGAGCGGGTGCGGGGGCTTACGTTTTATAACTTTTACAGCGAAAAGGCATTTTGGAACATTTTGGCCCACTTGCCCGCTTTGAATTTTCAACGGTCAGACACATGGCGTTATCTGCTTGGCAACGAGGTCATGGATTGCTTTTTTACTTTTAACTCTTTTTAATAAAAAAAGCTTAAAACTTCAAAATTCTCCACCGACCCGCATCCCCGCTTTGACTTTTCAACGCGGCTACATGGCACCATCTAATTGGTGGCGGGCCTTAGGCATTCTTTTTCTATCTCTTTGTGTGGGATCGCGGGCCCACCATCGCCAACTGCGCCCTTTGCCAAAAGGTGTTAAGTGTCAAAACTCCCGCAACCCCGCCACCGCCTTGGGCAAATAATACCATCTCAGGTCTGCCGAGCCATAACTTGAAAAATATGAAGAGTTAGGAGGACTTCTTTACCTTTTCGGAAATGGGAAGAAATTTCCCATCTGATGAAGAAGTTTCTAGGAGACCAAAAGCCCTTAGAAAGAACCATATTTCACAATAATTTGTTTTCAATATTTCTAGACTTGGAAAATGAGGGGAATTTTGAGGGTGACAACACCCGCGCATACATGAATGTCTCACTTGTGTTGCATGTAACATTGTATCAACATTAATACATGCCCTCTCCTCTTTGAGTTAATCAAAGTGTATGGTTTGGGCATGCTTGATTTCACGTACTCAAATATTCTAGAGAGAAAACTTGAGTGAGGAATTGTAGTTGAACGCTCAATGTCACATTTTTTTGTATCGCGCCCATTAATACATGAGATGAACACTCCAGTGTTTGCATTTTCATTGTAATTTTGTGATGGAAACACTGACATAACATCTCCCCTCCCTAATTCATGACCCACACCACCACGACCAAACTAATAAATATCAAATGAGTACAAATCATTATTATAAATAAAGTGAGTTATAGTCTTCAAACCCATCAAATGAATTATAATCTTCAAACCAAATTATAATCTTCAAACTCAAGCACTCTATATTTATAACCTTGGATGAGATAGAGCATCAAATGAGGACCCATGAGAGCCCATAACAAATAATTCCTCTTTTAACAATGCTTCAAAAATTAATCACAATAATAGGCATTTTGAAATGGGAATCTCAATGGCTATGTCTAACACGAGTTGGTGAAATGGATGGTCAAGGTTCTATGGTGGTGGTTGTTGACAAATTTTACACCAATTTCGCACTAGTCCACACTCTCTCAATTTGACCAATTTTGTTATTCATAGTTATATCTCACTCATTCTTTCTTACACACACAAATTATTTGTTCACATAACATGCATAATAATTTGTCAAATTAGGTTATACCCTCACATATGACAAACCAAAATTTAAAATTACTTGCACATGCATTTGGAACCATAACACCTAGAAAGGGCCATAATGGTTATACACTATGGGCCGACCTAGATGTTTTCATCCCTTTCCCTCTAATGACACTTTTCTCAATTTGAACCTTTTTGTTATAATGTTAGTCGGCTTTACTTGATTTTTCCATATCCGTAATGAATATATAAGCAAGTTATTCATCTCTCATTGAAAAGGGCATTCTATCTACTTGGCACCTAGCATTCCAATGAGAAAATACTAAGATAAATCACAAGAAAAGCTACTCCAAGACTCCCTTGAGCTTTATATACTTTGCATATTCATTTAGGGAAGTCCTCTACTCATATTTGCAAGCACAAAGAGCACATCATCTCAAGTCAAGCTAGGGAAAAGGTCAAGTACAATTACATTGTTATAAGCTCATGATTATCAATTTGGTTGCATACATTTTAGATATCATGTGCTAGGTGAGAACAACGTTCGATTTAAGCCCTCTTCAAAGTAGTGGAAATGTCAGTGGTGCACGGGGGTACCCACAACCCAAATAATGTTTGTTTTGCAGACTCCCTCACCATCTAGGGTTTTGAAGATTGATAAGTTGCTACAATGAGCATCACACAATTTTGAAGGTCCAAACTACATACAAGAACAAATCAGAAGCATCACACAAACCTGAACATTTTTGGAGTTGAGAGCATAAAGGGACAAAATCATACATAAGGTCCATAGTGCCCATATGCCTTGGTCCATGTTATACGATTTGGTTCGGGTAGCTTTCAGAGGATACAATTTCAAGGATAAATCTCTATCAAATCAGTTCTAGCCCCTTTCAATCATTAACTGATCCAAATTAGCACATCATCCATAATATCAGCTAAGTCACTCTTTATTCTTTATTGCTAGTACTTTGTTTCATTATCTATCGCTATTTATCTTCATTCATGTATTATCTTGATATTTTTACAATTAGCTTTGGAAACTAATTGATTAGGATAATATACCATCGGTTACTACCCCCTATAAATTTAACCATTTAGGTTAAATCATTTGGTGAACCAAAGTTTGTATGTTGTTAGAAACCCTATGACCACGGAATTGTTAGAAACCCTATGACCCTCTCTCTTGAGTTATTTTTCTACATTCCATGGTGGTCATAGGTTTCTAACAATTATTAATTCTTTTGCATCATGACCAAAGCTCATTTTGAGGCATTTACTATTAAACATTCAAATGATCTAAATGCATACATAATTGCCAACCCTCATAATCTGGATCTTTTCTTTCTTATATGTCGCTCATGAGGAATCACAATGTCGCCAGGATTTTAGTACTCCTATATCTAATAATGTCACCTCCGCAGTTCTCACATCTTACATTCTAGCTTCTTCACCCCAAACTCTATGGGGCATCTAGTCTTAATGTCTCCATTCTTATGTCTACTACTCATTTTTCTTCTCCTCTTATCTCTCATATTCAACCTAATTCTTCTTCTAACACCCATGCCTTAGAGTCCTTGGTGTATGATCTACAAGCCCAAGTTCTTCAATTACAACAAGGTGTCACTACCTCCTCTTCTTTTGTGGATTCCTCATTTATTCTGCATAGTCCTCTCGTACTTGAGGTTACATCTTATCCTCTTCCTCCCAGTTTTATTTCACCTAAAATTCCTCTTTTCAATGGTAAGGAAGATCCACAAGAACATATTAGATCATTTCATGTTGTTTGCTTAGATTATGCTTTCGATGATATATTATTAACAAAATTGTTTCCTAGAAGTTTACAAGATTATGCATTGCAATGGTTTTATGATTTGTTTGTTCATTATGTACAATCTTTTACTCTATTAGAAAATCAATTTTGGCACATTTTTCTATTAATATTGGTACTAAAATCTCTTATGCATAAATGGCTAAAATGAAACAAGGATCTAATGAGCACCTTAGTGACTATGTTATGTGTTATAAGACTAATATTACTAAAATGAACAATGTCCTAGCTGATTTTAAATTGCAAGACCTATTTTTACAAATCCTTTTGCCTCATATCCAAGAGTCAATCATATTTGATACCTTTTGTTCCTTCGATCACTTGTGTCATATCCTTAAGGACCATGAAGGAAAACTAATTTCTATGGAAAACTCAAATATAGTGACCAAACTTCTAGTTAGTCTAATGTTGAATTCCAAAGTAAATATACTTTCAAGAGTAAAGCTATTGATCCCCAAGCTGAGGCTAAGGCCATTATTAATGCGGTGTCCCAAATGACAAAAATCCAATCCAACTCTAGACTCCTCTATGACATTTTACTACTTTGTCAATGCCACCTCGAGTGGTGTTGCAACAAATACTTGACAAGTAACCTTATCTCTCTTCCTCCACCACTCGAGTTGGACTCTAGTCATCCTCAAGGCAATAACTTTGATGAAAAAGCATATTGTGACTATCACCGATGTAATGGGCACTCTACCAATCGATGCTTCAAGATTAAACATGTGATTCAAGACTTAATCAATTCGATGCAATTGAATGGGTTGAGCCTACCGTGTCTAAACCTACAAACAATAATGATAAGCTCAATATATTCAATGACCTCGCTTCCCAAACACAAAAAGGTTGCATTTGAGGCAATTGTTAATCATGTTTATCACACAGTTCCACCTCCACAATCTATCAATACTCCTCTAGAATTTCTCATTTATGCTACTATAGCTTTGCCACCGTTATTACTTTTAGTAATGCAGACTTCCATGTTTCTTTCACATCTTCTAGGCTTCACATTATTGCATCTATTGACAATCAAGCTCTCAATAATGTAATGATCAATCCTAATTTCAAGCATAATGCATGTTTTCTTCCCCTCTTACATTCTATTGTATTTTCATTATCTCAAATTAGGAGTAAGTCACTTACTTCCTTTAGGCACGTAACTCTTTCCATCATAGTCAAGCCTCTTACTATTTACATGTCATTTGTTGTATCATCAGGATCAAACATTGTGACATGATCTTAGGTCTTCCTGGCTCATGTTTATTAGGGATATTCCATCTATTGTGCATTAATGTGTCAAATTCATACATGAACGTTAGGTCATCACTATTCAAGGTATCCTACCTCGGACCCCTTTACCTATTGTTTCTCAAGCTTCACAAGCCTCTACAATTAGTGCACCCCACTCCAATGGCATTATGCCTAGTCCACCTATTGTTATAGTTACTCCTATATTTAGAAATGATAGTATTATGGTTTTGTCATGCATTCCTAGTGATGGTACCATACTTTCACCACCGATTACTAGCCCGCATAGGTCTCCTTGACTTTCAATCCCCATCACTCACTCTCGGCATATCTCTAGGTATCATAGTCTATCACATATAACTAGGCCATCACACAAATTTCATGATACACACCCCACATATAGGTATTCTAATAGGTATATTTCACCTCTACAAGGCACAACTCCTTTGGACACAAATTTCCTATACACACAATACATGCATGCACCTCACATGAAACCAGTCTCTTGATTCATGATCACATCGAGATAGTAGGCCTTCACTCAACATACTCATTGGATAATCTATACGATACTCACACATTAGGGGCATCCGAATTCCCCTTGGTTCGGATGACACGCTACACACTTAACTATTGAGGGAGAGGCTACACACCCAAACCTTACTTTGATCACACACACTGGGGTAACCTTGCTTTCCCACCTCTAGTTATACGGTCTATAATTCATGATGGATGAGCATCATTCACTTGTAAATAGAATTTTTGGTTGTCATTTCAATTTTGGAAGTGAGTAAGGTTTAGGGGCATGTTTATTGTGTTTAGTGTGGGTCCCAACTCATTTGGGCCCTTTCATGTTTGTAATAAGGCCATTTGGGGTTTTCCTCCAAAATGAGCCATTTAAATATTTTAATTTCCTAAGTTATATTTAGAGGCTCGAGTGTTAGGTTAGGAAGCATGAAAAGGTGTAAATTTCTCTCAAGAGCCTCGTATAACGTAATCACATGTTTTCCATCCTTCTAAAAAGGTTTCACAAACCATGGACACTTCTCACTATGGTTAGATTAGTCTAAATAGTCATAACTACCTCTTTTAGGTTATTCAAAGAGAGGTATTCGAATGGAGGAGGGAAGATTGTAGTGAGGAGGAAAATAGTTTGGAGGAAGGTGTTAAAGATCCACGAAGGCTCAAAATGATTTGTATGAGATCATGACTATTTTTAAGACAGATCTTGTAGTAATAAAGCTTGAGAACTTTTAATATGTGTGTGAAAGGTGAATAAAGGATTGAGTTTGTGTGTATTCCTTTTGAGATGCAAGTTTGATAAGTGATAAGGTTTGTAGTATTGTGTCGATAATGTTCATGATGTGACATGGTCAATCCTTGCTTGGTGAAATTTGAAGATGATTGAAATATGTTCTCATATTTGTAAGAAAACTCTATGTTTGGTGTATGTTATGATCAGACAGTTATGGAGATGGTACAGTGGCATTGTTAACAAGAAGAGACATGGTGTGAGGCATGAAAGACCTAAGGAAGAATAAAACAAGTCATTCTTGAAGAGGTAAGTGAATAGAATATGATTTCTAATTATTTCACATGCTTTTAAGTTGAAGATATGGTGTAAGGAGATATTATAGAGTAAATAACATTTTAAGAAAGGAATGGATGAGTTTAAAACTCGTAGAAAGGTGTGAAACTATAAGGATAAAGATTAAGAACTTAGAGTTAAGAAATAGGTAACACAGTCCATAATAGACTGATAAATCAAGACTTAGAGATCATGAATGTTGTCACAGTTGATCAAGACTTAGGTTCCACTCGAGGAGGTTTGAATTTTGAAGACTCAAAAAAATATGATTACATAAAATTAAACCTAAATTTGGTGCTCTCGGTCCCATTACCCTGTCTAAGTTTTAACAAGGAAATAAATACTCATAATTTGCATCAGTATCTAATGGAAATACCTAAGAATTTGTGTGAAGGTGGAGTGAGGCATCAAGAAGATTCTCAAGAAGTTTCAAAGAAAATGAATAAGTTTTGATGGGTCAAACACATAAATCTCAATTTGACTGTAGACATGATACTCACTTTTGAGGGTTTAAGAAAAAGAAAAGAATAAATATCAAGAACTTCTATTTAATTCCTATTGAGACTTGTATAGGAGGTGAATGGATACTTAAGAAACATGTAAACAAGGTTCAGTAGGAGAAATACAAGGTGTTTAGGGTAAGAAACCTATAAATACAATCTTATGCTTTGTTTTCTTAATAGTTGAGAGCTAGATTAGAGAGGTAATTTCATAAAATGTCTTATATCAATTGTAGAAGCTTGATTACAAGGTAGATAGAGAACTAAATAAAGGTGAGAAAAGTGTTTTAGAAGGAAGAACTAATTTTATAGAGTCAAAAAGCAATAAAACACAATCAATCCCTTGTTAACATATTAGCCAAAAATTAGTGTGGATTCCTAAACCTATATTGTCATACTCTAGAAGAAGACACGTACTTGATGATGCATTATGATGGATTACAAGTGTTGTATGGCAAGGTAAGTTTGGTACAATAGTCAATAAGTGTAAACAATGTTGTGTATAACAAAGTTATAAGAAGCTACAATGGAAAAGAAGACAAGAAGATAGAAATGTTGTGATTCAATTGCAAGTAAAAAGTTGAGACACTCGACAAGGATTGGTTTGAATTTGTTATAAGTGGTTTTAGGAGGTTGTAAAAATATTTAACCCATTGGAAGGCATTATCATCTAGAAAACTCATGTTGAAGACCTAGGAGGCCTAATTGCAAACGGTGACGAGTGGGTTGAAAGACTTCTCTTGAGAGTTTGAACCTTAAAATTTGGGGAAATAAATAAATAAATAAATAAATAAATAAAGGGTATCAAAATATGTGATTAGTTTCTCATGAAGTTTTGTGACAGTTTTCCTAAACAATAAGGTTTATATGAAAATAGGGCTACAAGAAATAAACTTAATTGAGGCAGGTAACAATCTAGTTGAAGGATTTCCCTTGTGAGTTAGAGTCTGAAACTTTGGGTGAAGTTGTAGGCCCATAATGGGTATCCAAAAAGGTGTTTATATTCTTCTAAATCCTTGGGAGTTGATTTAAACAATAAGGTTTGCTTAAAGGAAGGGCTAGTAGAGTTATTCTTGGGTATGAAGGTAAAATTGATAAAATGGAGTCTTGATTCATTCATGAAAGTTCTTGTGTGAAGTCTATAATAAGAAAGGAATGTATGAAGAGAATGGAACAGTGAAAACAATCCTTGAATCAATATTTACAAGAATTTGGCCTTGTATACATTGTGAAGTGTAAAGATTGCATTGTTTTCATGATCATGAATCTAACTTTTGGTTTGTTGTCTTTAGTTTGTTCATCCTTTGCATCAGGTGGTATCGAGTGGTAAGATCAAGGAATTGGAAGTTTGCATGCTAAAAAGGTTTCTTTTTGAAGTGTGTGTAAAGTTTTTGACAGTTGTTCCTAAAGAAACAAAAGATAAGAAGTAAGAGAGAAAAGTGAAATAAGAGGCATGGAAAGGTGGTAAGAAATCTCTAGAAAAGAAGTAAAAAGAAATTATAGAAGAAATAATGTCAAGAGACTAGCTCTAAAACAAAAGTAACCTAGGTGAGACATAAGCAAGGTGGAAAAGACTTGATAGAAGATAGAGGAAAATGGAGGAAAGTGAAGATGGTAAAGGGGTTGCTCAAGTTCTTATGCCATAAGAAAAAATAGAAAGAGGAGAGAGATAAAGGGATGAAATAATAGAATACGAAGGAGTTAGCAAAGAAGAGAGAGTTGTGGATGCAACAAGAGATAAGGGAACTAAGGAATAATATGGAGCAACTAAAAGTATTAATAGAGAAAGTGAAAGTAAGACGGTATCATGGAATGGAAATATCGATAAAGAAGAGAGCTAAGTGACCTATAAGGTTACTTATGGAGAATAATAAGAGAACCCAACCGAGAATATTGATAAGAAAAGAGAAAAGAATGCAAAGGAAGATGAATAAGTGGACATGTAAACAAGAAAAGGAGGTAGTCAAAGAGGTTATACTTGTAGGGGATGAACAAATTAATGAAGAAGAATTTATGAGAGAACAAGAAAATTCAGATTATATGTTTATAAATGAGAGCAAAGAATATCTAGAAATTAAGAGACAAACACTTGAATGTGCTTTAAATGGTGAAGAAATGAGGTATGATGGAGAGATAATCGAGTTGGTGGATGGAAGAATTGAAAATGAAGGAGAACAAGGAAAATCAGTTTTTAAACAAAGTTCAAGATGAAGAAGTAAGAAGAAATGAAGGAAGCGTGTGAAAACACTCAAAATTATTATATTTTTCATCTAATATTTTGTGTAATTGTGTATGTGTAGGTTTACTTGTTGACGAGGTGAAATCCATAGAAGAAGAAGCTCTTAAGAGAGCTCAAATGAAGATAAAGCAAATTGATATCCTCATTTTGGAGGAAAAGTTAGAAAGAAGAAAATTAAAAAAAGAGATGAAGAAAAAAAGAAATATGTTCTTTGATGAAGAAAAGAAGAGTTAAACGGGAGAAAGAAGGAGCTTAAAAGTGTGACACAATTGGAAGAAATGAAAAAAAATCTTATTTGAATCGGAATTCAAATCTTCCCACTTGAGGAGTATGATGCAGGAGCATCATTCACTTGCAAATAGCAATTTTTGGTTGTCATTGAAATTTTGGAAGTGAATTAGGTTTAGGGGCATGTTTATAGTGTTTAATGTGTTTCCCAAATCATTTGGGCCCTTTCATGTTTGTAATAAGGCCATTTTGGGTTTTCCTCCAAAATGAACCATTTAAATATTTGAATTTCCTAAGTTGTATTTAGAGGTCTAAGTGTTAGGTTAGGAAGCATGAAAATGTGTAAATGGTTATCAAGAGCCTCATATGATGTAATCACATGTTTTCCATCCTTCTAGTAAGGTTTCACAAACCATGGTCACTTCTCACTATGGTTAGGTTAGTCTAACTAGTCATAACTACCTCTTTTAGGTCAATTTTAGGAAAGGTGTTTGAATGGAGAAGATGTTAGATTGTAGCGAGGGTGGAAAATAGCTTGGAGGAAGGTGTTAAAGAGCCATGAAGGTTTAGAATAAAATGTATGAGATCATGACTATTTTGTAAGATAAATCTTGTAGTAATAAAGCTTGAGAACTTTGAATATGTGTATGAATGGTGAATAATGGATTGAATTTTTTTGTATTCCTTTTGAGATGCAAGTTTGACAGTTGATAAGGTTTGTAATATTGTGTTTATAACGCTCATGATGTGACAGTGTCAATCCTTGCATGGTGATATTCAAAGATGATTGAAATATGTTCTCATATTTGTAAGAAAAATCTATGTTTGGTGTATGTTCTGATTGTACAAGTTATGGAGATGATACAATGAAATTTTCAACAATAAGAGACATGGTGTGAGGCATGAAAGAACTAAGGAAGACTAAAACAAATCATTCTTGAAGAGGTAAGTGAATATAAGAGGATTTCTCATTATTTCATGTGATTTATAAGTTGAAGATTTGGTGTAAGGAGCTATTATAGATCCAAAAACGTTTTGAGATATGAATGGACGAGTCTAAAACCCACCCCTGTAGAAAGATGTGAAACCATAAGGATAAAGATTAAGAACTTAGAGTTGAGAAATAAGTAACACAAAAGTCCCTACTAGACTCGATAAATCAAGACTTAGAGATCATGAATGTTGTCATAGTGATCAAAGACACTTGAAAAGGATTTGGTGAGGTTGTGTTAGGTTCCATTGATGAAGTTTGAATCTTCAAGAATCCCAAAAACATGATTAGATAAAATTAAACCTAAATTTGGTGCTCTCGGTCTTCGTACCTATCTAGGGTTTAACAAGGAAATAAATACTCATAATTTGCATTGTATCGATGGAAAGACCCAAGAATTGGTGTGAAGGTGGAGTGAGGCATCAAGAAGAATCTTAAGAAGTTTGAAAGCAAATGAATAAGTTTTGATAGGTTAAACACAAAAATATCAATTTGACTATAAGCATGATACTCATTTTTAGGGTTTAAGCAAAAGAAAATGAATAAATATCAAGAAATTATCTTTAATTCCTGTTGAAACTTATATATGAGGTGAATGGAGACCTAAGAAAGATGTAAAAAGGTTGTAGGGAGAAGTACAAGGTGCTTAGTGGAAGAAACCTTTAAATATAATCATATGCATTGTTTTCTTAATCATCAAGAACTAGATTTGAGAGGTAATTCCTAAAGTGTCTTATATCAGTTGTGGAAGCTTTATTAAAAGGTAGAAAGAGAACTAAAGAAAGGAGAGGATAATGTTTTAGAAGGAATCACTAAGCTTATAGAGTCAAAAATCAAGAAACATGGTCAATCCCTTGTTAATATATTGGTCAAAAATCAATGTGGAGGAGTCTTGAACCTATATTGTCATACTCTAGAAGAATACACATACTTGATGATGCATTCTGATGGAGTAAAATTGTTTCTGCTGGTAAGGTAAGTTTGGTACAATATTCAATAAGTGTAAACATTGTTCACAGATAGCAGAGTTCTGAAGCTACAATGGCAAGAGAAGACAAGAGGATAAAGATGTTGTGATTTGGCACAAGTAAAGAGTCGAGACCGACAAGGATTGGTGTGAAGTTTTTATAAGTGGTTTCAATAGGTTGTAGAAATATTTGACCCATTGGAAGGCATTATCATCTAGAATAATCAATTTGAAGACCTCGAGAGACCTAATTATAAACAAAGTGACATGTGGGTTGAAATACTTATCTTGAGAGTTTTCGCTTGAAACTTTGGGGTAAGAAATAAATCAATAAAGGGTATCAAAATATGTGATTAGTTACTCATGAATTTGTGGAAATTTTCCTAATAAATAAGGTTTATATGAAAATAGGGCTACAAGAAATATGCCTAATGAGGCGGCTAACAATCTAGTTGAAGGATTTCTTCATGAGTTAGAGTCTCGAAACTTTGGGTGACGTTGAGGCCCATAATGGGTATCCAAAAAGATGTTTATATTCTTCTAAGTCCTTGGGAGTTGATTTTATCAATAAGGTTTTCTTAAAGGAAGGGCTAGTATAGCTATTCTTGGTTATGAAGGTAAATTTGTTAAAATGGAGTCTTGATTCATTAATGAAAGCTCTTGTGTAAAGTCTATAACAAGAAATGAATGTATGAAGAGAATGGAGCATTAAAAATAGTTCTTGAATCAATATTTACAAGAGTTTGACCTTGTATGCATAGTTAAGTGTAAATGATTGCATTATTTTGATGATCATGAATCTAACTTTTGGTTTTGTTGTCTTGATTTTGTTCATCCTCTCGCATCAATTCATAAAAAACGCACTAAAAATCTAGATATTTCCCCCCGGGGCATTCTTGGATTGCCCCTCCTCCTCTTCGAAGAATGGGTTTATAATTATGCCCTCGGGGTCCTATAAAGTACAAAAACATTCAAATATGTTAAAAATCCAAAAAAAATCATCTATGCTAAAAATACAAAAATATTCAGATATATACAAACATCCAAAAATATTTACATCACGCTTGTTTGGTTCTTTATATCGCATGTTTATACTATTCATGTAATGCAGGAACATCATGTAAATAACACAATTTTTGGCTTTCTGTAGGTCTTTAGATGTCTTGAGTCCATTTCGAGTGATCATAGTTGGTTCTAAACCATTAGGAATTCATAGGTACAAATAAGGAGCTTTCCCTCCAATTTTGTAAATTTAAATATTTGAATTCTAGTTATAGGTTGATGAAGTGTTAAGAGCTAATACAAGAGTCATATTGATTATAACACCTCCACTCCACTTTATCTTGTCTTTCACACTTTAACTAGCCTATAACTCATCTTGATTTATCCTAATCACGGTTGGAGTTGGTTGGTGAATCCCTAACCACCCATTATTTCTCATTTTTGTATGAAAAATCATTATGTATTCGAGAGGATAAGAGAGAGAGTAGTTTTAAGAGGTGGAAGACTCTATAAGGGATCGTATATGCTCATGAAGCCTGTATACCATGATTTATTAGAAAAAGAGCTTCTTTGGGTTACAAAACTATGTATGAGGATTCATAATGATCTTATGTGTGTGAACACTTAGGTTGATGTGTTTTAATTCCATCTATGGGTGATATGTAAATTGAATTGTAGGTTTAGAGATCTCAGTGCAGGTCTTGAAGAGTAAGAACACGTTTATAAAATGATGAAAATATCATAAAAGATAGACTGATTAAATGAAGAATGAACTGTGTATGTAAGAAAGGTATGAATAGTGATTTCAAGTCAAACTTATGTCTTGATTTTTATAAGGGTTTCAAGGGATTAGAAGAGATTTGAAGGTTTTTAAATGATAAGAAAGAAAAGGTGTTACTTAGGTGTGTAAATGAATTGCCTTGGTTTTAAACACAAAATTGTTTTGCATCTGTGATCAGTAAATTAGTGAACTGATTTGAACCAGTCTCCATAACTTTTGAAAGCATAGGAGTATAATGTAATTTTTCAGATGGGGTTTGTTTGATGATCAGTATTTTTGAGATATGACATGTTTTACTAGATGGTGAGGATGCACACAACTTGTTGACCAAATGTATGTCATGTTCAAAAGACTATATCTCCTATGTCTTTAAGAGTTAAGACCTAAAAATTGGAAGGTATAATTTTGATAATATTTTTCAAGTGGGTTTTCAATGGTTTATTTGTTTGGATACCGTAAAATGAGATGTGGATATCATAAATTTATTGTAGGCCATTAGCACAAGGAAAGGGTAGTTTTGTGAAAGGAAGAGTAGTATGAAGTTTTGAGGTTTTGAATGAATTTCATTGTTGTTTCTAACATTGGGCCAAGTACATGAACATGGAGAAAGGACTTGGAGGAGTTAAGAAGCTAAAATACCAGAGGTTGCATGCTTGGAGAAGAGCTAGTCAAGCTAAGGGTTGACCAAATAGGTGAGATTGAACAAAGTGATAATTTCTTCCTTTTGAGTCATTTGAAGAAGTTCATAGTAGTAGAATGAGGTGTATATGCAGGGGTGAAGATGGGAAAATGCTTGTTAAGGCCATTTAGAGAGATATTTGATGATTAGATAGAGTTTGAGAAAATTCTAACAAGTTTTTAGCCATTATAGGCTTATTGTTGATCCTCCATATGCAAAGTAAGGTGGAATTTGGTGGTTGCAAACCTTTTGATGGTTGATTTGATGGTTGTTATTGCTTGGCTACATCATCATGTTGCACATTATTGGTCATGTTAGCTTGATACATATTATATTATATCATTTTTTTATACACATGTGCATTCACGTGGTATATTGAGTTAAATGCAAGTTACACGTAGATTGTTCCACGATGCGGGGTGTTTGACAATGCTATCTACTAGTTCTTCTACAACAATGGGGGCATCCACTTTACACTTTCTCGCATACATGTGATATTATTCCAATCTTTATTACTTTAATTTCTCTTACCTCATTCACTAAATACATACATCATGTCGTACTACTCATTAATCTAACATGTTATTGGGTGCTTCATGTGTAGTATTTGTTTTGCAAGTTACTTCTAAACTGGGATCATTTTCATCCTATGGTTTGTTTCTTGTTTTACATGTTTTCTCTGTGCTTTCACTTGTTTGTGGGCAATGCCCTATGTTACTTGTTTGTTTCTACTTGTTTGTTGGCCTTGAGTGCCTCAATTTTCTTACGACGTATTGAGTGGTGTCACATGTATTCGACACATCATCTTTGTAATGTTGTTATATTTATGTGCCATGATATGCTTTTTATTACATCTCCTGTGTTATTTATCTATTTTTTGCTACTAACAATTTGTTATTTTTTTATTTAACACAATTAAATCTTAATGAGATGATTGTGATAAAATAGACGTAACATTGATAAGTAAGATATATCATGAAAAAGACAATAAAGTGTAAGCAATAGTGGAATAAGAGTGTCTTAGCTTATATTCGAGATAGGTTGATTTTGGGCTGAAATTGAGTGGAACAGGATAAATTTGAACTAAGTAAGTTTCATTTAGAAAATTGGAACCTGAAGCTTCTTGAGATAGGATCGCTTAGAGACAAACATTACCGCTCGGACACTAGTGTCTAAGTTGGGCGTTAGTGTCTTGGCAACAACTCTGGATTTGATCTTTTTAGGGTCTGATGATGTTTGTTTCTTTTCACTCTTTGTCACATCCACTTCATTATACAGTTTCGCCATCGCACATGAACCTGCAAAACAAACCCTAGTTACTGCACAAGGATTAATAAAACATTAGATGAAATAAATAATGCATATGCTTAAGCCAAAATGACCTTGACAATCACCCCAATGTGATTTTCACCAAGTATTGTACTACATTTCAAAATCTATGTAGTTCTAATATGTGTGTGATTGAATTATGTCCTTTGAAACTTGGTTTATGATTCATTAAAATCTGAACTTTATTATGAATCTAAATGTACAAAAATGCTATAAATGAAATATATTGAAATATGAATGCTAAAAATATATTTAATTTTATAAATGAAAGGAAATAAGAGGGATAAGGCACTTACCTTGATTTCTCTTACCTCGCAGTGACTGGGACTGAGCAATGTGATGGAACAGGAAGAAAAACCGTCTCAACGAACCACTAAAAAGTGTAGCAAAAGTGGAAATGGCCGGACTGGGGTGCCTGGAGAAGGATGGGGGTACTGCGGTGCCATGGTTTGAATTTTAGCGCCGGTCTGCAGTAGAAATGGTGGGAACCTGGTTCGATATGGTCATTAGGGCTTCGCACTTATTTTCCTTTTATCGCGTGAATGTCGCACTTGGATTGTCGAGGTACCTATAAACTTGCAACAAAGAGATAACCTGTGAATCCCCAAAAAAGCATCAAACCCTAAAAAAGAAAGATGCAAATGAAGGGGTCATATTGTCCTCAACCAGAATGGTGGTCTTCACACGAGTGTTGTACTACATCTCATACCCAATGTATTTTTGTGTGTTTGTGTGTGCAATAGTGCTCCTAGGTAACCCTCGCACCAATGGCACCAAGATAGAGTGCACTAGCTAGATAAAAATGCAAATGTGTGGATGGAATAGAATGAACTCCCATTCTTATGTAGTCCCTTTTCTATGTAGATAGCTAGCCCTGATAAGAATAGTTCGAGCATATAATGGTTTTTGTGTTGTGTTTATATAGGGATCTCTTATTTGAATTTCAATACTAATGACCCAACATGTCGAATAGTACCTCAGGAGATGAGAGGGGAAACTGGAAAGACCAACCTCAAATGTCAAAAATAAGATCAAACATAAAGAGGATATGGGCACTCGGGATGGATAGGAGTGCACGACGCTAGTGTCCAGCCCTAGGTACTAGTGTCCAAAGACAAGTGACGACAAATGAGTGAGAATTGAAAAACATGGATCCCTAAGACCGACGTAACTATGTGTATGAGTGACGAATGTGTAAGACAACAAGCAATGAAGGCCAATAAAACAAATGAATGGACTACAAGATGGGTCATCAATGAATACTTTCCTTACGCAAGATCCATATATAAAACAACATACTTAATGGTATAATAATAGTGTTAAGTGTGTGATTTTGTGTCTACATTTGCCCCCACTTTATGTTGGTGAACAAAATCTTAGTAACATAAAGTAGATATACATACATACCTAAAAAGTACAGAGAATCCCATATCATCGAGCACACAAAGAGTGTACTAGAAGTACGTGTCGATTACGAACATATAGCGTGATGAACCATGGATCAATGTGTTGATCCATGTGGCGTAACGAGAGACGTGAGACCGTTATGTGCAGTGCTAAGCGAGATTGATGATTGTAGTGTTGAACGATTGAATATTTTGATTGTTGTCATTGATGGAGATGTGATGGGGATACTAGTGATTAGTTCCCAACCTGGTTGTGCGTGTGTATGTGTGAGAAACTAAGGATTTGGGTGTCTTGCCGCTAGAGGAAGAGTGTAGGGAGAGAAGTCTAGTGTCTCTCCAACTTTAACTACATCCTCAAAAGATCTAGCCACTGCAGACGAAAACATATCAAATTTTGGTGATTTTGGATCCATATTTTTCGATCAAACATGTTGACCCATATAGGAGCAGTATAGGAAAGGAAATGACATCTCATTTCCCCCACTCCAAGGGTGTCGCTGAAATGTGTATGTGTTGGCTTCCATGTTAGGTCATCTGGAAGCAATCATGAAATGTAGAATAACTTCCCATGTTAGGTCATCTGGGAAAGTGGTGATATAACTCCCAAGTTAGGTCATCTAGGAGGATAAATGCATTGTGTTCATGTTGATTGATTGATGTGATTTTGATTGTTGTAGAGATTGAAGTGTATATGATTGATTGATTGGTTACTCATGGAGAGATTTTACGATTATTTCCCCCAAGTTAGGTCATTAGGGTGAGTCGCTAGAGAGTGATATGAAATGTCGCATAGTGTATGGGATTTTTTTGATAATGACGAATTATAAATGTATAATGATGACGTAGTGGTGTAAGGGGAATTATAGGATGACCCCAATTGTATGCCCCCTTTCGGCGAAAGGGGAAGTGATAATGAGAATGAACGTTGAGCCAAAAGTAAGCACATAATGATGTAATGGATAATATATGAGAAATATCGCAAAAGTGTGTGTATAATGAGTAGAAAATGATGTCAAGGAGAAATGTTGTGTGTGTAATGTGTATGATATGATAGTAGGTGGAATTATGAAGAGAATGACGTGAACATGAGAAAACTGGAGTAAGTATGCGCAAGATATGAGTGAAATCGTACAATGTGTATTAGTTGAGAAAATCGGTGCGAGGAATGGCTATAATAAAGGTGAATAATGGAAAGTTACTATAAATAGTAATGTGAAAAGTGAATAAGTAACTCATTTGTATTTTACACGAGTGTGATAGTGAGCTCGAGTGTGTGAGGATGTTGTAATTTAGAGCATCGCAACCGAAGTCGTTTTGAGATGGTAGTGACAACCGTGGGGTTGTGTATGACGACAAAGTTGGTAAGTGTGATTTTTTTGAAAAATGTGTTGATATTAGTCATTTTTGATGAATTTTTGTGAAATTTTTGTTTTTGAATTTCTTGGTGTTTTGGAATTGGACAAGAGTGGTGAAGGTGCTAATGACCTTCGGGACAGAATGCCTGACATGGGCACTAGTGTCCCGCTCCCGGGGTGCCCTAGTCCCGCTTCCGGGTGCCCATGTCTAAAAAGCTTAAGATGAGTCTAGAATGATGTAAATGCAAAAGTTGATGTGTGTTAATGTTGTATATGAGCATGTTTGTATATATATAATGTTCTAACGTTGTGTTTGTTGTCATTTTATGGTATGTAGAGGGGCATCCATTCGAGAGAGTTTCAAGGTGGCCACCATTTAAGTACATTGCTCAGATTGGGGTTGTCAAACGACGAGTGGGATGTGTTGGACCATGTCGGCCTATGACACATGGCAATGATAGGGGATGTGCCCTATAATATGCCTATTTTACATCATTTGTGTGAGAGGTGGTGTGCGGAAACTTGCACCTTTTGGTTGCCTACAAGTGAGATGATGGTTACACTAGAGGATGTGTATCACATATTGTGATTGGCCATTGTTGACATGAGGGTGCATGTTATGGCAATGGATGATATGGAGAGATAGATGAGGGCCACTAGATAGTATTTTTGGGACTCAATTTCCTATTAAGGCCCATATTAGCCTTGATGTTATTATGAGATCAGAGGTTCCATGATTGTGGAAGTTTATTGCTATGGTGATAGCATCATCGATTGCAGTGGAGGGTGGTGGTGTAGCCATCTTATATAAGATGCATGATATATGTCACCGATTGAGGAGGAGAGCACTAGGTATGCTTGGGTACGATGTGTGTTGGCCTACCTTTACAAGGATCTATATAAATATACACACAAGGAACATGGTGGTGGTATTGGAGCTACAACATTGTTGCATGTATAGGCATATGAACATACCGCAAAGATTGAGGCATTGGTGGGGCTCGTGGAGATTGGGTGAAACCAGAGATATTTGTTGGGATATGGGTAGGTGTACATGACACGAGGATGGATACCAATGTCTATAGAGTGATGATAGATCGCATGGGGCCTAGAGGCCGTGGTATAGAGGCCATACCGAGACTATGGAGGATGACCAGAGAGGATGTGTAGAGAGTTACGATGCATATGACGAATGATGTGGTTAGAGGATTAGTTTCTAGGGGTGACTGATTTATTTCAAGGTTGAACGGGTTTCATGACAGTTTGGTATGGCCCAAGACGTGCCCCCAGAGCCATATATATGGTTGTGATCCATTAGGGCATCGAGGAGGGATAGAGATAGACTAGGGTGCACAGAGAAAAACTAGTACCTCCAGGGCCATACGAGGTAGATGCAAAGAACAGATTCGATAGAGGTGGATGATGCGGGGTGTTTGGAGGCATACCGATCATGGTGGGCCTCACATTGGTGGGTGGTTTTGTATCTAGTATTGGCAGATGTAGTGGGATTACCACCAGGAGGAGTAGAGGGGCAAACACGTGGCCTTGATAGTGTAAAAAGAGCAGTAGCAGAGCGTAAGTATTTGTATGGTGTTATTGTGTGATTTGTTACATGGTTTCTGAATTGTTATTGTTGTCTAACATATGTATATATGGATGCAGGTGATACATATTGGCCATTGATTGTGGACACATCCATTCGTACATTGACGCGGAATGTGCCCATTGACATACTCGCGGGTGGAGGCATGTTAGAACATATAGATGATATTGCGAGTGAGCATGCGATGTGTACAATACTACCTGAGCAAGTGAGATGGGGAATATGAGGAGAAAAAATGAGCCATAAAGGTCATTGTTGGAGATCCTTTAGCTCAAGATGTATTCGAGCGGTTTGTGGAGTTGCAGAGTCGCTTTGCAGAGTAGTCTGAGAGAAGCACACTATGCGTAGGTAAGTAGGTAGAGAGATATAGAGGTCGCGATTAGTGGCGTAGAGTTAGTGGTGAGAGGCTTCTAGTTCGTGAGCTCTAGCAGTTCTAGAGAGTGATAGTGATGATGAGATATAACATGTATTGATGTAAAGGACTTGTCCCCCAGTGATGAGATGTTTTGTAACTATGATTATGAACTATATATAAATATGGAATCATCGACGTATGATTATTGTATGCAATGCTTATTGATGTGATGATGATGTATGATTCATGTGATTGCTTACATTACTTATATATTATGTGTGATGTGTTTGAATATTGTTTGTATTTGATGAATTACTTCGTAATACATAGTTGTTGAATAATGGGTAATGTGATGATGATATAGTGTATAGGAAAATAGATAATGTATGTAATGTGATTGCAAAAATAAAATTGTGTGATTAATGTTTGATGATGTGTAAAAGTATGATGTGATCATAATAGTGTAGTGAAGTGTATGTTAGTATGATGAGGATAGGGGAGATTAGTGATGCCCCCTAGTGTATAGATGATGAGGTTCATTTAGATAAGACCCCTTAACAATCAAAAATGAACCGTAAAGCAAGAGTGCGTCATCGGGAGATGGTTTGATAGTGTGCGCTAGGGGAATTGATAAAGTGCATAAAGAGAGGTTCTTATTGTAATAGATCCCTCAATAGTCATGTAAGAACCGTAAGAACATGAGTGCGTCATTGGGGGTAAGGTGATAAAAATCACCTACTAAAGACCAAGTCAACATGAAGCGATGGAAGCATGTGGAATGAAAGCAACATTAATGTATGAGCCATACTAAATATCATGTGGAGTAGTTCCAATGATGGGTGAAGCGGCGGTGGGAAGTGCAAATGCCAAGGGTTGTGGAAGCCAACGATATGCAGTATGATGACGTGGTAGATGAGATGGTGCAGCGATGGATGGATGCGATGGAGAGCGTACATGAGTAATAACTGTGATGGTGGATGAACAATGACCTTAGAACTAGGTGAAAAAGATAGCTTAACTAGAGTAAAAACATGTCTATAAGGGAGTGGAGATATAGACCGCTCATGTGAGCAAGAACTAAAGGAAATGATACCCTTATCCTCTAATTGTTGTAAACAATCATGAAGGGCATAACAATCATTGTCCCTATGGCCATTGATATGGTGATAGTTATCAGTAAGGTCTATCATGCTGGTGTTACAAGCGATGTGGTGGATGGTGCTAGTTAGAAGGTAGGTGAATCAAACACCCGTTAAGCAATACACACAACACATCATGAGGTCGAGCATGATAAGAGAAATGTAATGGTCCTCAAGAAATGAGTGTAGAAGTCTAAGGCATAGTCAGACATGGAGTAGGAGATGGTGGATGCTTATGCGATGGAGTAGTCCGAACTTGTTTCATGAAATGGAGGAGATGGAGACCATGTGGGATGCTCAATAGATGGGAGCAAAGAAGAACTAGATGATGTAACAAAGAGTAGTAATAGGAGGAGGATCTATAATATGTTTGGCAATGAGATCTTGTTCTAATTCAATGACCTTATAACATAAAAGCATGAATGATTCACATGTATCATATTGCAATCGTTGTTTTCAAGCGGGAATCAAACTCATGACGAGTAAGATAAATTGCTTATCTAATTCAATAGGCTGAAAAACTAGTTGGTGCATGCAAGCATTAAATCATAGAATGTAATCAATGATAGGTTATGTTTTGCCCTAATGTAAACTAGGTAAATGATCATATGTAACTCTAGGGCCATTGTTGACTATGAATCGATAAAGGAAAGCTTCTTCCATCTCACAATAAGTGTTAATAGATCCAAAGGGAATATTTGTATACCATTGGAGAGTGTCATCTATGAGACTTTGGCAAAAGGCCTTAAGTAATAGTTAATCATTATAATATGAAGCCATAGCCATACGGTAATGCTTGAGATGTAAGTATGGATTTCCAGTACCATCAAAACATAAAAATGTAGGCATAACAAAATCCTTAGGAAATGTTGAATTGTGAATCTTTTTGGGAAAAGGATTTCCATGCAATGAATTATTATCAATGGAGGCATAATAAGAATTGATTTCTAATGTAAGATATTGGACTTGAGATTGTAAGTGACTGAAAACATGCATGAGGGAAAAGATATCCTATGAAGGAATAGTAGAGGATGGCAATACTGTGTTAAGCGGTTGTAATTTGCCATTGTGAGTAATCATAGGAATATCAAGAGGAGTCATACGAGATTCTAATGCTAAGGTCACACTATAGGGTGGTGCCGAAAAATTAATAGGTGGCAAAGGACATGAAACATCCATAGAAGTAGTAGAACTAACATAAAAACATACCTAGGAGATGAAGTGAGATGGAGATGAACTAATAGGTGGAGATGAAACATGCATGTTATTAGATACAATATTAAAAGAACATGATAATAGAGCAAGAGATTCACACTCAACAATATGCAAAAAATTAGAATCTTGACTATTAAATGTTTCATCGCAAATAAAAAAAGATTCAGATAGAAGGATATCATTAAGTGTATCATTGACATAAAATGAAGGAACATGAGAACTAGTATGTGATGCATTATGAGAAGCATTTTGAGAAATAAGAGAAGCATGAGAATCATCACGCACATGTTTATTATCATCAATACTAAACATGAAACTAATAATGACATCATCTAAGTTTTCATTAGAAATTTCAGAAGGAGGAGTGTGGCTAACCGTATAACAAGGTGTGCAACAAGTAAATCTCATCGGATCAGAAACAATGCTAATGGTAGAATTATCAAAGCTAGTAGGTACATTACATTCGTTAGCTAAGAGTTGTTGTTGAGTATGATTTGAAAGAGTAACGTCATGATATAAGGTAGTGAGTTCAACGATAGTTGCCTCATCATAAATGGGATTGATACTCACATGCGACATGATGAGCCAAGAAGGAGAAGAGTTATCCTAGCCATTAGGGTTTTTAGTGGATCCTAGGGAAAATAGTTCTAAGCTATAGGTTCAACAAAATGATTCAATAAAATCTAAATTTTATTATGAATCTAAATGTACATAAATGCTATAAATGAAATATACTGAAATATGAATGCTAAACAATTTATTTGATTTTATGAATGAAAGAAAGTAAGAGGGATAAGGCACTTACCTTGATTTCTCTTACCTCGTGAACAATGTGATGGAATATAAGAACAACCCATGGCAACGAACCACCAAAAATGCAAAGAAAGGTGGAAATGGTGGACTGGGGTGCTGGGTGCCCTGGTCTACAAAAATGGTCAAAACCTGGTTCTGATATGGTCATTAGGGCTTCACACTTATTCAAATTTTGTCGCGTGAATGCCACACTTGGATCATCGAGGTACCTATAACCCTATAATGAAGAGATCACCCACAAAACCCCAAATAAAGCATCAAACCCTAAAAAATAAAGATGTAAATGAAGGGGTCGACCTTACCGCCACAATGGTGGCCTTACTATGAGTGTTGGACTACATCTTAGACCTGATGTAGTTATGTGTGTGCGCAAGTAGTACTCCTAGGTCACCCTCGCACCAATGATTCCAAGATAACGGAAATAGCTAGATAAAAATGCAAATGTGTGGATGGAATAGAATGAACTCCCCTTCCTATGCAGTGTGTATGCAAAGTAATGGCCCAAATGCAAAGTCCCTTGCTCTATGTAGATAGCTAGCCCTTGATAAGAATAGTCCGCACATATAATGGTATGTATGTTGTGTTTATATAGGGATCTCTTGTTCGAATTTTAACACTAATGACCCGACATGCCGACTAGTACCTCGGGAGATGAGAGGGAAAACCAAAAATACCAACCTCAAATGTCAAAAATAAGATCAAACATAAAGAGGATAGGGCCACCCAGGGTGGACAGGAGAGCCTGACACTAGTGTCCATCATTGGGCACTAGTGTCCAGAGATAAGTGACAAAAAATTAGTGAAAACTGCTAGATAGGGATCACTGAGACCTGACAAGAACTATGTATATGAGCGACGAATATGCAAGACAACAAGAAATGAAGACCAACGAGACAAACAAATGTACTAAGGTATGGGTCATTAGCGAATAATTTCCTTACGCATGATCCATATATAAATCAACATACTTAGTTATATAATAATAGTGTTAAGTGCATGATTTTGTGTTTGCAATTTCCCTTGTACCAGTCACACCAAAATAACAGGATACAACTATTTTTCCCCAAGATGAATGTGTGAGATGGAAATATGAAATAACCCCTCTTATGTAGTGAATAATGCAACCCAAATGCAGTCCTTAAATGTTGCTCTTTTCCCAAGTAGTAGATAATAAGTAATAACCCAAGTTGTCCACCCCTAATAATAGTGATTAAGTCATGTATATATGATTCCCTTGTTTGAATTTTATCATTAAAAACCAAAAATGTTGACCCAAAGTGATAATAAATGTTTTAGAAAAGATAATAAATGATGTGGCAATTCAAATTTGAGAAAAGGAGGGAAAAGATAAAAGCGCCTAAAGGGGACAATAGCACTTGGGAACTCTTGTCCCTAATGGGCGGTAGTGTCTAAGATGCTCAGAGGATAAAACAAAAAATATAGAGATGGGTCACATGTTGTCCAATGTTCACAAGTAAAGTGGTCATTCTAGAAAATTAAATAACAAGAGTATGGAAAAGATAAAGCAATGTAAAAGGAAAAACAAATGTTGTTAATGTCTAGTTTTCTTACTTAGGAATCATGTATATAATAACATACTTAGAGGCGTGATGTAAGTAGTAAGTGCATGATTTTGTATCCGTAGTTACCCCGACTTTACGTTGGTCAATGGATATTCGAAGAGCATAAAGTAGATAAGAGGAGCATACCTTGTGGAGAGATGAAGGAGTCAGAATGAGATAACATGCTTGAATGAGGATCAGTACTTGATATCATGTCGAATGGAGATTGTGAAATGTGTATCATGGAATAAAGAGAGGATAAAGATCCTAGGGGTGACCTTGTGTGCATAGTAGAAATGATGCATGCGTTTGTTCCTTGAATATTACCTTTGTCTGAGCATCTTGTGCTTGAGATTTCTTCTTGTTCCATTTGTGTGTTGCCTTTTTTCGGAGTAAGGTCAGACCTACAAAAGAAGATAAGTGTATTCAATGTTCATGATAAATGAAATTGAACTTTAACTTAGTGAATGTGAAAATATAAATGTGTATTGAAAAACAAGTGAATCAAGGATAGAATACACCTGAATGTCATGAGAGAAGAGATATAATTGTTCTTGTATGTTTGTTACTTTGGAGATGGTTGGAATAATATTGAGGATTTAGGCATCCTATCACCAAACTAAGGATTTAAGCATCTTATCACTAAACTAAGGATTTTAGGCATCATGTCGCCAAGGGAAGAGTATTGGGAGAGTTATAGACTTTTCCTCCAACCATTAATGCTTCCCCACAAATAAGTGCCACTACATATGGTCACAAACCCAATAGAAACTAGTCATGGATGACACATCATTCCAAATATATGTTGTCCTGCATATGCCCTAGGTGTCATTCCTTATTTGATCCCAAGAAAATAGAGTAATTAGTTCCCTTGCTCAAAGTATGTAAATTTCCACGAGATATTGTTCATGTTGTACTCGATAAGTAACCTATAACTATGTGTTGTTGGGATTTTGGATGGAAACCTATTGATCTTGTATTGTACCTATTTCTACCCCCAGGATATAATTGCCTAGGTGGGACACGGCACCCACCGCTCCTATCTGATTTGGGCACTTTTGTCCCTGCACTGATTTTTCCCCAAGTCTATCTATGAACCATGTTATTAGCTCATGTTTATTATGATTATGTTTTGTACCATTATGTGCCCGGTCTCTAAACCACCGAGAGGGTGAAATAATCACCCAATGATTACACCGACTCATTTGGGGGCGCATAACATGGAAAAAGATGAAATGAGTAGCTAATTGAATACACGGACACCGCCGAATGTCGCAAGACACTCAAAGCCTTCAAGGCTATAAAAGCATAACATGCAATCAAACATAGGGTGTAGCTGCAAAAATTTCAATCAAGACACAAGCATTGACAAGATACAAGAAAATTGTAAACACAAAATTATGCACTTATTATTATTACAACACACCTCTAGTGTGTTGTTATACACATGATTTACAAGTACAAAGGTTAAACACTTTGGTGGCACATTTTCCTAGTCCTATTGCTTTTGATTGATTTTGATTGTGAAATTATCTTATACTTATTGGATTTGTATCTTTTGGTCAAGTCACAAGGATCCATGTCCCTGTTCTTGGTCTTATTTCTATTTCTTGGCTCGATCAGATCTTGTATCGCCCATTAAGGACACTACCGCTCAAGTGCTAGTGTCCCTTCTGGGTACGTTTTTCCATTCTCTTTAGTTTTGTAAATTACCATTTGACACTTAACTTTTGTTCTTTTCTAATTCTTAGTGGTAAGCATTTGGTGTCATTAAGTGTCAAAATTCAAACAAGGAAGTCATATACATACACAACTTACTCAATATTATTAAGGGCTAAACAACTTGAGGCTATTACGAACTATCTACTATTTGGGCCAAGGAATCCATTTGGGATGCATTATTCACTCCATATGAGGGGTTATTTATGAATTCCATCTCACACATTCATTTGTAGCCATATCCCAATATCTTGGTTTGGTGGTAAAAGGGCAACCTAGCTTCAAGGGACACAATTCAACCACACACACACACACACACACACACACACACACACACACACACACACGAATTACATAGAGTCTGAAATATAGTGAAATGCTCAAAGTGATAATTCTCATGGGGGTGACCATCGAGGTCAATTTGACTCAAGAATATGCATTAATTATTCCATCTAATATTTGTTTGAGCCTTGTGCAGAGTAGCTAGGGTTTGTTTTGTAGGTTCACATGTGACAAATGAACCCTACAATTAAGTGCATACTACAGAGAGAAACGAAGGAGACAAGTTCAAACCCTTAAATGATCGAAGTAAATTTGTTGTCGGGACATTAGTGCACGATTGACACACACCGGTGCTGTTCAGGCGGTCCTATCTCGAAGAGGTTTCAGATCCCAATTTCTCAGACATAGCATACACAAACTCATATCTAACTTTTTCATCATGTTTCCCAACCCATAATAACCTCAGATCTCCAAATACAAGCTAATTCATTCTTATCTAACTATTTTGTACACTTGTTTATTTCTTACATAATAGATCTTTCTTATATCTCGTTATATTCATCCGGTCACATTTCTTCGATAAAGATTTGAACTCCTTTAAATCACAAATTAGATAACTATGGTTGGAAGTAGGCTTGTAAGAAAAATGCTACACATGAAGCACCCGTTAGCATGTTAGAAAAAATGATAATATGTCACAATGTATATAACTGGAAATATGAATGAAAGTAGTAGATATTGTAATGATAGAACTTGAATATAGAGAAATAGAAAAGGTAGATGCTCACAGATCCTCGGTGGAACCGGTAGAGAACAATTCCAAACATCATACATCATATAAGAACCTATAATTAATATGCATTCACCTAAAAAGTACCATGTGGACATGCGTGTGAGTATGAAAAAGGATAAAGCATACTATGAATCAAAGTAACATGATAAGCAATGTGCAACATAGAATAATATAAGCAAGCAAAGATACATCCAATCAAGATCTAGGCTAATGTTTTTGAATTTTTGTAATTATTGGAATGAAATGATATGACTAGGAGAGGGTAGCGAGGTTTCCCCAAAGGCATGTGTGCGAAGAAAGGTCCATGTAGGTAATTGTGCCCTCAATAGTCGTGTTTGAACCTAGAACAAGAGTGTATCATCGGGTAGCAAGGGGGGAATAATATGCCCCCAAGTGTGAATGTCATGGTGATCTAAGTGATATCATCGAGAGAGTCATCTAAATCTGAAATATAGCCAACATGATTTGGATTATATGCATAATATGATTTTTTTGGCTTATTGCTAAAGAAATCCGTGAGTTGTAAGTCATACATGCCCATGACATATTCTTCATCAATTAAAATGTGCATTAGAGCACTTATGTGCATTACATTATGACAAACTAGAAGTGTAATCAGGGAATGAATCATTACAAATAAAAATGGTCTTGGAGGCCATGGGATAAGTTAGAATAATGTTATGCATATCAATAGTTCCACCAATGTAATCCAACCAAGATTTCCCAAGTGTAAGTGGAGAAGGTCGAAGGTTAAGTGCAACCCAAATATGCATGTAAAATAATTGTGTACCACAAGGTGCTAGGAGAAAGATATATCCTTGATAGTCACTATGTGGTTTGAGAAAATGGATGATATCGGTAGGAATGAGGCCCAAGTGGGTTAGAGTCTCATATGTACATATGTTTTTAGAGCAAGAAGGATCATAAGGTATATGCTTGCAATATGCTTGATTAATGTCTAATGTATAACTAAATCGATCAAAGGAGGTAAGTGGAATAGGATAAGAACCACAAATAGAAATAGGACCATGGTGAATAAGAGTAGGAGTAATCGCATGAGGTGGAACATGTTCAAGGGTGTGTATGGTATTATGATAAGGAACCATGTAATTGGTAGTAGCTTGTGTGGTGGTGGATTTGACTTGATATACACCAAGCCCAATAAAAAATAATGGTTATGAAACAAAGATTCATCAAATTCCATGGGAGTGAAATCTAAAGTATAAAGAGTTTCATCAGTAAACTTAATAGTGTCAACAACATCATCATCATAATTGTCAGTCTCAACATGGAATTATTATTTAGAATTCTCTAGGAGGTTGGTAATAGATGTGGAAGGTGTAGAGGGATGTGGAAGGAGATATGAGATCTATAGTGTGAGTCTGAATGGAGGAAGTAATGGGAGGTGGTGATATGGGATTAAAATTACATGATTCCCCAATGTCACGTGTATCAAGACAATGTGAGGGGATTGGTTGAGATGTGGGAATAACCATGGAGGTCACATAATCCATGCGATAATATTCAAATGGTTTAGGATCAACAATAATAATGTGCTCATAGCCATTAAAGATAAACCTAAGACAATTATGGAATGTACAAGGACTATCCAACATGGCATGGATCCAAGGTTAACCAAGGAGGAGATTAAATTGTAATGGGGAATCCATGACATAGAAAGGAGTAACGAGATTATGAGGTCTTACTTGTAATTCTAATTTTATAATACCAATGTATGTGTGAGTAGTGGCATCATAACCACAAGCAACAAGAGTAGGTTGTTCAATTGCACTATGAGGAATATTTAGTTGGGCTAGTAAGGATAGAGGGAAAATATTCAATACATAACCATTATGTTGGCTAGATTTTTGCATAGCTGAAAACCTAGGTAGACATGAGATAAATCTCCCTCATTTACCGGTGAGGCTCCCGTGTCAGATTTGTCAATAAAAATATGCTAGTATCTATATGGGGTTTTACTTTAACTATTTAGTTCATGAACCATAGTTGTATAGCTTTGCAGTAAGTAAATAGTTGTTTAAGAAAGGAAATATTTATAGAAGAAGGAAATAGTAACACCTAGGAAGAAACAGGGAAGATGTGCAACCCAATCAATAGATAACAGAGTTGATTGCATGCACATAGAAGAAACCAATAGATATCAACACACATAATTATAAGCAAAGGCAACTCTAGATCTAGATCTAAAATAACACAAAGTTTATTAGAAGATCTAAGATAGAAAGATTAGAAACAAAATGCACCATGACACAAAGTTCTCTGAAACCTGCTCCTTTATATTCCTTTGCTTCAAGTGGCTATCAAGGGTTTCAACACAAAGTTTGGAACACAAGAATGCTGCTTACAAATTTTGATCATTAACCCGAAGGTTCTTCTTCTACTTATAGAATGTAGAAGGGAAAGTACAAATGGGAAACTCAACTGAACTGAAACATAAACAAGAAGTAAAGATGACATCTGACAATCATCCTCCTCTAACTTCTCCTTAAGTGACACATCTATCACTTAACTAATAGAATCATTCCACATAACTTAAAGCAATGGTTTCAAAACCAATAACTTTAAAGTTTTACAATTTCATCTGGGAATGTGGAAAATAGAAGAATAAAGTCCGCCAAATTGTAACATTTATATCTTTTTTTGTTCTCGACATGAATATACTTGTTGAACATTTGATTCAGCATCTTCCCATATGTCTTAGCCACAACTTCCTTTTCTGTCCCGAAGCGCAAAGCAAGCCTTCGTTTAATACCCTGATACATGCTTCCACATCCTCCAAGCTTGGCCCGAACTTCGCAATATCGACTGCAGTGCCACCAGTCTGCTGATGGAATTCATCGTGAAAGGCTTAGTAGCTCCATCAATTCTCCCCTGCACCATCAGAAGAGACCCTTCCAGGGAATTAGGCACTCTGCTAGGAATGATCTATGTGTATGAAGTAACATTTCGACCACTTCCTCATGAGTGAAAGCAATGATATTGTCTGGAAAAGATGATGCCATACTCTCAAGTGCCTGCATCCTCTGCAAAGATAATTCTGAGATCTCCAAATGGAAAGATACTGCAAACTCCAGTTGCTTCCCCTTCTCAACTGATCCGTCAGGCACAATCTATTCTGCAACCAACACTTCTCTCGGTAGCTTATTGATTTCAGCCAAAGTACTCAGGTTACTCTCAGCAATTGTGTTCATATCTACTATGCTTGTCACCAGTTGCTTCAGCTGATCTGCTTGCATCTTTCATAACCTTTAGGTGGGTTGGCACCTCTCTCGAGTTGTACAGAAGCTTGACGAATGATCAAAATTTTCCATTCATCAATAACTTTCACCTAGTTGCTTGCATCTTCCATTTCCTACATTAGATGATCACTCACCTGCTTCTGCGTTGAAATGGGCTGAGTGGAAGATTTAGCAACCTTGGAAATGATCTCGCACAACTGAGATACCTGCTTCTAAAGTTCAACTTTCTCCACCTTTTCTCAGTCAAGCCTAAGGAATAAAGCATCTATCAATTTCTGCATGTCTTGCTTCAATCCTTCTGTGGTGGCTTGACCGATGAGGTAGGTACTCACAGTTCTTGTTATTATGTCTTCTGCCGTGAGCTCATCCTCTTTCTTCCCTTCCGCCGGAACTGACATCTCAGCAAATTTCTGCCCCGACTCTTCGATGATCAACCTTGAAGTTACCTTAGCAACTTTAGGTTTTCTGTCTTTTCTGCCTAGACTCAGGAGCAACTACAAGTCGTGTTCCTCTAAGTTGATTTCCACTCTAGCCTCTGGAACCAATTGCGAAGTCAACCATTATGAGAAATTACTTCTTAGAGAATGAGAAGTTGCCGAGTGTACCACTATCTCCTACTCTGATTCCTCTCCATCAGAAACCACTACAGTGTTGTGGCTGCCATCCTCTGAATCATCCAAAGACAAAGCTCTTTCAAACTCGCCATCGAAGCTTCAACATTTCTACAGGAATAGGTGCTGAACGAAGTGGCTGAGGAGAGAAGATGAATGTTTTCGGATTCAACTGAGGAATGGTAGTGTCCTGCTGAGGTGCAACAATGGGTGGAGTACTAGATGCTGGAGAATCGGAACTAATGTCATAGCCGTGGAAGTGATCTTCTCCTTTGATTGAGACCTTATGTACACTTTCATCTTCTCAGGCCTTCTGTTGCTTTCTCCTTCGTGCTTCCTCTTGAGGGAATCCCCTACGCCAAAGTTACCAATGACTTGATTCATCAATGCTTCATCAAGGCAATATCCCTTTGTCATCAACTAGTTTGAAGTATTCACCAGAATGACGATAGACCTTTCCTCAATCGTATGGCAGCCCCCTATGTTCTCTTGAAGTACAGCTCTATCTCCTCCCATTTGATGGTATGTGTCAAGTAACACAGTCCCATCATCTTTAAGATCCGTAGGTATCCATGCTAATCCAAAGTCGAACACTTTCCGTGCTGATAGCCTGCTAAAATATTTCTTTCTAACCTCGTACTCACTTTTGCAATTCATCCAGAAATCTTCTAATGAAGGCACATGTGCATACTCCTGGGAGACCGTCTTCCGGCTACTCCAAATGGATGAAGTTCAACCGTCTTTGGGAAGAAATCTTGCTCGTACTCGAGAGAACATTTTCGCTTCCAATCCTTGGGCTTTATGAATGCTCTAGCAGCTATAATGTCCCACAGTGATCAGGAAGAAGCCCATAGACTTGTTCCATTTTGACTGAAGGTCGTGCATCTCCACAAGTTGTTTTCTCAACTCCATGGTGACCAATCTATCATTCGGATATTTGGGCAGCTTAACCGGTTCCCTAGAAAAGCCGGTGACCTTGAGGTATGTGAAATCCACAAACTGAATGAAGAGACTGCCAATTCTGGACACAACTTCCCACGCTTCCTTGCTCACCCTGTTGGCCTTTAGGTCCCCTGTCCAGCCTTATGAAATGAATTCATAGAAAAATCCATCGTAGACCACTTTGAAATATTTCGCACCTAGGTACAAAGAAGTTGTGGGTAACACTCAAAAATGGCGTCCTTGGAAAAAACACCACATTTATCCAAACTTGGAGAAGATGCCTTGTGAGGTCATTGCATATACCAAACAGAAGTCATTTTTTAGTTGAAAGTACGCTTCACGTTCGGAGTTGCTCACCAATGTTGTCGCTAAAGATTTTTGACTAATTGATTATTGAATCCGCTTTGTTGATTTCAATGGTCATGATGAAAGCATACATCCATATGCGGAAGGTGTGAGCGTTTGCTTCACCATTTATCCTGCACAACAATTTGGCAATATCATCTACCTCTTGTATCGATTGGGACGGTGGAAGAGTTCTTGGGAACTTGGAATGAGATCTAGGCTTCTTCATGTATCTGTTGTTCATTATGTTCACTCAGTCAACTCTATGCTTCTCCCACCTGTTGTCAGCATCCTGTATGATAATAGAAGTCACCACCTTTTGTGCTGGAATCTTCAAACAATAATTGATGAACTGTGCATCCAATCGGATTATTGTTTTCCCGTAGCATCTCGGACTGATCTGGATGATGGATGGTAAGACCTAGCACACTCCATAATGAACTCGCAAAGTGGGTTGTGTATGGAAATGCTACAGCTCGAATAATTCCACTACTTTTAACTGCACGCATGAGGGAAGTCTTTCTTGCTCTGGATCTGTCAATCAATTCGGAAAGAGGTTCCGAACCTAGATCTGTGTCTCCAATGTCTACAAATTTAGAAGTGATGCATGACTCCGTTGTGCTCTCTTTTTCATCCCTCTTTGTCATGGTTGTGTCTATCTTTGTCTGAACAATTCTTTTTCTCCTTATTCAAATTCTTCAAAACTGGTGCAGATCTGGATAATTCTTTAGATTCGGAGGATATGTTCAATGTATTAGACATTGATTTAAGCTCCCTTTCTCTTATAAAAGCACCTGTAATGAATTCCTGTAATTAATCCAAACAAAGATGGCAACCGAACATGAACATTGGATTTTAATCATAAAAATCTGCATAATTCAAGCCTCTAATTTTGATGTTTTATTTACATGCAAAGCAAGCATGAATTTTACCAACTTCACCTGAGCACCTATATCACTTATGCAAACAATTATCCAGACACAAATCAACCTCCTTCAACCTGTGCGCCAAAATTGGAAGCTTCCATCATTAATTACACCTTCTGAGCAACAATCCTCTTCAAATGGGGTGCACTTTTTGTCTGGGCTGCACTTCTCTGCTTTGGAATTAATTAATTCATCCTTATGGCAGCCCTTGCTTATATAATCCTCATAATTCTATAATTAATTAATGTCTTTCCTATTCCTGGCAACTAATTAATTATTAAATAAGTCGTACTCTTCAAATGGGGCACCTATTTTATGCATGCTCATGGCTGCCATTAAATAAATTAAATTTATTTAATTTTAGACTTTTGCTTCCAATTAACTCAAGCCTCACAGTATGCTTTAACCTTAGCCACTGGAAATAGGAATTAATTAAATCATTTAATACTTAAAAAAATATTATTTCTCTCCTAAATGGGTCGCACGTTTTGACATGAAGGGGCTGCATTAAATAAATAATATTTATTTAATTTTAGAACTGTCTATTTCCAACTTCCTTTTGTCCACTTTCCTTTGTTGACTTTTCCACAAGCCTGGGCACCAAAATTGGAGAAGAAATTAATTAAATTAATTAATTTAAGGTTGCCTTTCTTTCCCTAAAGGGGTCACACTTTTTGGAATAAGGAATTTCTATTTTTAAAAGTCAATTGGCAATGAGATTATTTACCCTGCAAGGCAGCTCCGAAAATCCCATGATTCACTTAAGTTGTTTGACTTTCATAATGGGATTATTTACCTTTCAAAGCAAGCAATAAAATCCCATTAATGCCTTAAGTGATTTTTCTTTTATTCCACAATGAGAATTTTTACCCTGCAAGGCAGGTAAGAAATTCCCGCTTGCTCTGCCTCTAATTTTCCCATTGTGACTTAAGTGACGTTGCTTCCATGGGAAAAAGTACCCTGCTAGGCAGGTACAAAATTTCCACCTGCCTGCTGCTTCCAAAAATCCCATGATCCACTTCAAACCCCCTTTTTCCAAAAATGCGGCCAGCCCAGAAGAAGCTTTTTGGTGCACGACTTCATCTTTTCCAAGAGAACCAGACCTCCGATGGCGAATTCCTTCTGGCACAACGTGCATAGGTGATCTCCAGATACTCCAGGACAAGAATCAGGCCAAACTGGCAAAGGAATTGATCCAGAGAAATTTCACAGAAAATGAAACGGGAAAACACAAAAAACATAAAACGTTGTCAGAAGTCAAAAATAAAGCCCAAGATTCATTCCTAGTTAAAATCCTATTGGTATATAGGAATAATGATATGTACGATCACAACAGGTTAAACCGGAGCACAAATTGCCTCAAACGGGGCTTAAAATAATTAAATACAAATTTCCGCAGGCAAACCCTAAAGCGATAGAATAAAACAATTTTGGGCATATGGGTATTTGGCGAAAATGGCTAATATGGCTCCTTGGGAATATCTTGAGACAATAGAGGAACTTTCTCTGCAATAAAAACACAAAACGATCCATTATTTTTAAAATATGATTTTTTTTAATAGGGTAGTCTCGATTTCAGGTGAAACTGGGACACCACATTATCAATGAGTACACGCTTAATTTGGAAACCTTGCATCCGGGCCATGATAAGGAGAGGAGGATAATCAATATATGACTCATGTGGGATATCCTCATCAGTAAATGTAATAGAATTGCTAATGTGCTTAAAAGATTCCATGAGATTGTTGAAGGTGCAAAGGGGCATCACTTTGTATTTGAATAACGCAGCAAGGTAATTTCTAGAGTATGGAGACAATCAAGGGCCTTACACAAGATATCAAAGAGATATATCTTAGTTGAGGTATTTTTAAATTGCTCAATGATATCAATCTTTGGATGAAGTAATATAATGTTGTTTATTCCGATGAGTGGTGATGACATTAACAATGGGGTCTCAGAGGTAGTTGTGAAGCGAGGCGGATGCCGAGTAATAGGAATATATTTATCTTGGATGTATTCTTGGGAATAGACAAGACTAAGGATGAAAGTGGAAGAATTAACAATAACCTCATAAGAAGAAGAAGAAGAAAGGAAAGGGATCTCGATGCATGATCACGGTCGAGGTTCACCAATGATTTAACATAATTAAATCTTAATTAGAGGACTGAGACCAACAAATATAATAAGTAATAAGCAAGATCGTATACAAAAGATAAGAATGTAAGCAATAGTAGAATAAGGGTGACTTAGCTTATATATGGAGATCTAGGCTAATTCTGGGATGGAAATTGAGTGGAACACGTTGAATCTAAACTGAGTAAGCTTTGTTTGGAAAAATAGAACTTGAAGCTTCTTCATACAGGACCACCTAGATATAGATAGGGTTGCTCGGGTTTTAGTGTCTGAGTTGGGCACTAGTGTCCTTGCAAAAAATCTAGATCTGGTCTTTTTAGGTCTAATGATGTATGTTTCCTTTCGCTCTTTGTCACATCTACTTCAATGTAAGGTTTCAAGAGTATCACACTTGAACCTAAAAATAAACCCTAGCTACCTACATAAGGCTCAAGAAAACATTAAATGAAATAAATAATGCATGTGCTTGATTTAGACTAACCTTAGTGGTCACCCCAATGTGATTGTCACCGAGAACTACACTACATTTTAGACTCTATATAGTTATAGTGTGTGTGTGTGTGTGTGTGTCATTGAATTGTGTCCTCAAGCTAGGTTTCTATCGTGCCATCACACAAAGATATCGGGGTACAACTACTTTTCCCGAGATGAATTTGTGAGATAGAATTTGAAATAGCCCCTCCTACGTAGTGAACAATGCAACCCAAATGTAATCCTTGAATGTTGTTCGTTGTCAAGTAGTAGATAGTAAGTAATATCCCAAGTTGTCCAAACCCTAATAATAGTGAGTAAGTCATGTATATATATATATATATATATATATATGATTCCCTTGTTTGAATTTTGTCATTAACAACCAAAAAGACTGACCTAAAGTGATAAGAAAGGTTTTAGAAAAGATAACAAATGATGTGGCAATTCAAATTTGAGAAAAGGAGGGAAAAGGACATAAGCACCCAAAGGCTACGGGCTTAAGTTCTCTTGTCCCTAATGGGTGGTAGTGTCTAGGATGCTTGGAGGATAAAATGAAAATACAGGGTTGGGTCACACATTGTTTAATGTTCACAAGTAAAGTGGTCATTCTAGAAAAGCTAAATAACAAGAGTATGGAAAATATAAAGTAATGTAAAAGGAAAAACAAGTGTTGTTAATGTCTAGTTTTCTTACTTATAAATCATACATATAATAACATACTTAGAGGCGTGATGTAAGTAGTAAGTGTGTGATTTCATGTCTACATTTTTCTACTATATTACTATGTATGCGCCATGGTATACACCATGCGCACTCCCTATTTTTCCATGTAATATTCCTACAACATGTGCACATCAGCCCACAAGTCCTCTTGTTTGGGCCTCCCTCACACTACCATATCTCACGCTCCCCAAACAATAGGGAAATCATTGGGTGATAACACCCTCAAGGAAGTTCAAAATCATGAAATAGAATAACATGGTACATAATCAAACAGTTCATAGGCTAGAATATGACTTAGAAAAAAACTTGGGTTTGAAAACAAAAGGGGACCAAAATATACGAGAAAAGACCATGACATCTAGACGCTATGTCCTATAAATACACTTATGTCATGGGGAAAATTCAATAGTTTTCCCAATTGATACAATTTCTCGAAAGTGACATATATCGGCTCTTTACTCAATTTCAATGACAAAATGCATGGTACAATTTGAATTATGGTAACACATAGGGTACGTGTAAGCTAGCATTTCCCATACGATACATTGTGTCATCTTTAATAAATCAATTAGGTTTGTGTTCATCTCAGTGGTACTTATTCACGAAGTCTTGGGAAGTTGATTATGCTAAAATGTAATATAATAGCCTAATCTAATGCAAGTTTGTAGTAAATAAATGAACAATAAAATATTGAAATAATACCCAAACAACTAAACAATAAATAATGAAACCCTAATTACAAAGAGGGTTAGAAGAGCCTTAGCTGATTTGAAGAGGTTGTTGGACTATGTCGCAGTGAAGATTGACTAAACAAGAACGGAGATCATCTCACAAGAACCCAGAAAATGCAGATCTCGAGTGATCTAGCTAGACGAGGGCGCCCAGCGTTGGTGTCTTGGTTGGGTGCCCTAGTCCAAAAAGGGTAAAACTGAAGTATGAAAAGACAGACTGGGCCGATAAAGGTGCAAGACCAAAAGTAGCAACATAAAACAATGAAAGATGGCCAAAGACATGGGTTAATTAGTAATTTTCTTACTTAGGAACCATATGAATAGTAATATGTGATCGAGACTAGATAATTACCCAAAGTGCGTGATTTTGTGTCTACATTTGCCCCCACTTTATGTTGGTGAGTAGAATGCTCGAGTAACATAAAGTAGATAGATATGCGTACCTAATATCCATGTAGATTGATGTAGAAAGTGTGCTGGGGACTAGATGAAGCAAAGAGTGATAAAAAGATGGAGTGTGGAGACTAGAGATGTGATGAAAATGAACCTAGGGTGAAAGCACGTGTGTAAATGTCGATGTGTGTGATATACCTATTATTAGTATCGATGTGTGTGATGTTGTTGATGTTGATTTTTGCTTCCCATACGACGGATCTACAAAAGAGAAGACGATCAAGTAGTCAAATACACATGTATATGTATAAAAAGCATGTAAGGAAGTATGTAAAAGAAAATGCTGAAAAATGTGAAAAAGGAACATGTGCACTTGATTCATGATGAGGAAGAGAGTGTAGAAAGGATCTTGTTGATGAAGTGCGAGTTTTTTAGGAGATATCATACCACTGGCTGAAGAAGTATAGGGAGGAAAGTCTAATTTATCCTCCAACCTTTAATTTCTTCCCGAAACTATAGAGATCTCTCAGACTTTGTCGATTTTTGGGGTGATCCAATGCCACAATAGAAGTAGTATAAAGAGGAAGGTCTAGTGTTATCCTCTAACCTTTAACTTGCTCCCAGAATAAAACACCATTGTAGATGATGTGTACTAACACATGTGTTAAGGAAAACCTGCCCTATAAAATCCATTGTGTAGAGTTTTGTAGATTGTATTGAACCCTACCGCTGTGTAATTGCCCCCTGGTTATAGGCACTCTAGGAAAGGAATCATTGTACTAAGGACCCAAGTTTGATTCTAAGCCCTAAACTGTGTTATACTTGTATCGATATGTTGTGTTATGTATACTCTATATGGGGTGACTGATTCACCCAAATGATGCCCCCTCTTTGGGGGCACATGAGACGTCATTGTAGGATGATGCGGCCCCAAAATAGGACCAACCACTAAAATTGTGCCCTGTAGGGGGAGGGATGTGCTTGGTAGAAACCAAGGAACATGCAAACAAGTGGTTGGGAGAAAAGTGTTAGTACAAGAAAAGACAAGCATGCATGTATAAGACAAAGTGTAAGTTAGACAAACAATGTGTAAGATAAAACACACAAGAAGAAAATGTAGACCACAAAAAGTGGGTTGCAAACATGGGACACCACTCATATGTCGCAAGAAAATCAAGGCCACTTGAAGCCAAAATCATACAAGTGTGCACACAAGACAAAGGACAAAGCCCACAAACAAAGGCATACAATGACAAACAAGTACAAACAATGTAACAAATAACCATGGTGATAACTAGTTTTGCAAAACAAATGCTACATATGAAGCACTCGTTAACACATTAGAAAGATAACAAGTATGTTAAAAGAATGTGTAATCGATAAAGTAGTGTGTTATGAAACAAAATGAAACGATAACACCTATAGTCTATGAAAGTGGATGCCCCTAGGAGCCGTTGTGGGACTGGTACTAGGTACTACACCAAGCATCCATGTTGCATGTAATGGATCTATAGAATTTACGATCACAACTAGAAAGCAAGTGAATGCGCATGTGTGTATGATAAAGATAATGACATACACAATATCTATCTAGCATGTGTAATAAAGTGAACATGTAAAGTAAAGTAGTAAGCAAGAGTAAAAACAACCAAGATATGCAATATGTTGTGGATGGATGGAATGGAATGCAAAGTGAATGATAGAGACATGTGCCCCTGAGTGAATGGAATTATATGTAGTGAGGTTCATTTATTTATGCCCCTCGTGATCAAGAATGAACCGTAAATGAGAGTGCGTTATCGGAAAATGATCAAATGGTGTATGTGCAACGTGCGTGATGTGATGAATGTGTAGTGATGATGTGTGACATAAAGATGAAGTGTGTGTGATGATGTAGCCTACGCGTATATCACAACAAGATGATCGAAGGAGTGATGATTTAGCCTAAAGCGTATATCACTAAAGGATGATAGAAGAAGTGATGATGTAGCTTATGTCGTATATCACTACAAAATGGGCGGAAGAGTCGTTATTTAGCCTAAAGCGTATACCACTAAATGATGCAAGTAGAAGTGATGATGTAGCCTATGGCGTATATCACTAATCTAGGAATGTCGCATGAGAAAGAGGATTGAATAGTTGAGTGTGTGAGTGTGATGTGGTTTATTTGTGATGTATACCCTTAATAGTCTAGTATGGACTGCGAGACTAGAGTTTGTCATAAGGTAGTGAGTGTAGTGTGTATAAGTAGATGTGTAATAGATGTAGTGATGAGAATTCGTCATGTGATGTGTAATATGTGTAATGCAATGCAAGATGTGTAGATAATATAGTGTAGAGACATGTAGTTCATGTAGTAGATGTAAGAAGCACAAAGTGTGAACGAGAATGGATATAAGATGTAAGATGATGTGTATAGACAAAGATGTAGGATGCGTGAGGATGTGTAATGTGTATTGTGTAGTATCTACCATGTAGTGTGTGAGGTTCATGTGTATAGGATGCCCTCAATAGTGAAGTGTGAACCGATGCACAAGAGTGTGTCATTGGGGGGTATAGTGAAAAAAAATCACCTACTAAAGACCAATCTGATGTGAAGTGGTGGAAGAAACATTAGGACCATGTGATGGTGGTTGAGTTTGAAATTGCTTTGACAAAATGAATTGGAAATGTAAGTGGAGTAGGATGTGGAGGAATTTTGAATAGTGGTAGCTTTGGTGGTATAGATGATGTTGCAGAAGATTTGATAAGAGAAGGTGGACTGATTTTGAGAGGCGGTTATGTAGTTTGACTTGGTAATGTTGTAGATGTATTGAGAGGAGGAGGTGTTATATTGATTTTGAGAGGTGGTTGCTTAGGAGGTGCTTGAATTTCCATAGAATGACCATTAGAAGTGATGACATGGTCTCATTAGACATAGACGAATCAGGATTTAGGAACCCATTGAGATGTAGCATTTGTAGATGGGCATGCAACAAAATGTTGTGCAAATGAATGAGATAAATCTTTGACGCTCAAGATGTTTGATTCTTCTGTTGTAAAGCGTAGCAATCATTGTCATTATGTCCATTGATTTGATGATAATTACAATATGGATGACCTTGATATTTTGCTAGTTGATAAGGAGGATAGTAATGAGTAGATGGTAAAGTGATCAATTGATGACTAAGGAGCTCAATAAGAATTTCATGTTGCTTAGTATTGTGATCAAAGGTGAGAGGATCCGGTAATGGTATGACTTGAGGTTCACTGATATGAGCACATGTAGTAGACATAGAATGAAGATGAAATGTAGGAGAACAAACATGAGCTTGAGAAGCGTCCTTAAGATGTTGGATTTCATATTTAAGAGATATAATCGTGGATTCCATAGCCTTAAATTTGTCTTGAAATAAAGAATGCAAAGCTTGAATTGACTCCAACATGGGTTGATTAGATGGAGGATCACAAAGACTAGGGTCATCAAATAAATGATCGAAAATAGGATTTATTTCATGTGGTGGGGTATCTTTAGGAAGATACATGTATGTCTAAGCGTTTGCAAGAACAACTTTGACAAATTGGGATGCATTTTAAGTAAATCAGAAAAATAAATTTGAGCAACTTTAGGATCCATGATAGAAAATATGATGTGCCAAATAAGGATCCGAATGACCGATCATGAGTGGGGTTCACCAAAATGATTATGCTAAAATGTAATATAATAGCCTAATATAATGCAAGTTTGCAGTAAATAAATGAATAATGAAACAATAAAATAAATACTGGAATAATACCCTAATTGCAAAGAGGGTTAGAAGAGCCTTAGTTGATTCGAAGAGGTTGTTGGACTGTGTCGTAGTGAAGACCGACTAAATAGGAGTGGGAGACCGTCGCACAGGAGCCGAGAAAATGCATATCCGAGTGATTTAGTTGGACTGGGGTGCCTGGAGAAGGATAGGGGCACTGGGACGCCTGATCTGAATTTAGGTGCCTTGAGTCTGCATAGAAGGTCCAAAAGCCAATTTGTGAGATGGCTAGATTTCAAGCCCTTGCTTTGCTTGCCTTTTCACGTGTTGTTGAATTCCACAAAATGTCACTATTGATTTAGAATGAATGAATCACCTACAAAACCCTAGACAAAGCATCAAACCCTAAAAAGAAAGTTATAAATGAAGGGGTCGAGGACTATCCTCAACCACGACAATGGTGGACTTACAACCGAAACACTACATATCGACCAGTGTAGTTTTGTGTGTGTGTGTGTGTGTGCGGAATTGTGCCCTAGGTTACTCTTGTGTGTGTTGCACTTGAAGTAATGAGCAAGTAGCTAGATGTAGAATGTAAATAATGTGTGCATGGAATAGAATAAAATCCCCTCCTATGAAGTGTGATGTAGATGAACCAACCTTTGTCCCTTGTGATGGAGCTAGATGGATGTAAATGGAGCAATAGAAGCCTTGATGGATGCAACCTTAGGTGGTGATAAGTAATGCTTAGTGCTTGGTCCCTTATTATGATCACATAACTTTATATTTATATGATTCTTTCGCTTGAATTTTGTAATTAACCTCGAAAAGGCCGACTACTAAAAATATAAGATGCTCAAACGGCTAGAAAGGACCCAAAAAGTGAGAGTAAAGTGTAAAGAGGACATGGGCACTTGAGGGACGCGCATGCATCTTGGCTAGGCGCCCTAGTCCAAACAGGGTAAAATTAAATATGAAAAGACAAACTGGGCCAATAAAGGTGCAAGACCGAAAGTAGCAATAGAAAGCAACGAAAGATGGCCAAAGACATGGGTTAATTAGTACTTTTCTTACTTAGGAACCATATGAATAGTAGTATGTGATCGAGACTAGATAATTACCCAAAGTGCGTGACTTTGTGTCTATAGAAGTATCAAGGTGATATTATCTTGAAGGTTTGACTACCCATTGCTCATTTTTTTGTGAAGGGATGCGGAGCAACTTGAACTCTCCCTATACAATTCTCTTCACCATGTGGGGTGCATTTACACTTCTTTCTATTCTCCTCAACACATTCCACTCCTGGGACTAATAAACCCCAAGTCCTTCCAACCAATTCTAGCACAAAGCTCAACAAATTTCTATAAGCAATGACGGTGAGGAGTACTCTCTCCCCTTCTCGCAAAACAATCAAGTGTACACTTTCCTTTGTTTTTCTATACTTACATATTTTTATTTTCATGCTAAGTTCAAAATTTTCAAGTTAAAGTTTGATTTCCTATACTATGGACATTGACTACACTTTTCTCTATAGGTACTCATCTTGGCAAAAAAACACAACTAGAACAAAGACAAAGTCATATCACAAGCACACACGATGCTCCGAGCAAAGACAAAGCGTGTCTACACACTCAGAGTAATTTTTCTTTTAAGTACACAATTTTTAATTTCATACTTAAAGGGGGAATGTAGACACTCATTTTGGTAATTCATGTCTTGCAATAATACAAATTGTACAACACTTTTGCACTAGCCCACACTCACTCAATTTGACCAATTATGTTATCCCTAGCTATATCTCACTCATTATTTCTTACATACACAACCTATTTGTTCGCATAACGGTCATATTAATTTGTCAAATCAAGCTATACCCTCGCATATGACAAACCAAATTTTCAAATTACTCGTACATGCATCCAAGACCATAATGCTTAAAAATGGCCATAACGTCTATACACTATGGGCCGATCTGGATGCTTTCATCCCTTTCCCTCTAACATCAATTTTCTCAATTTGAACCTCTTTATTACAATCCTAGTCGACTTTACCTAAGTTTTACGGATCCAAAACATGTATAAAAAAGTTATCTATTTACTTGGCACCTAACATTCTAATGAGAAAGTACTAAGAGCAATCACAAGAAAAGCTACTTCAAGACTCCCTTGAGTTGTTATATACTCTACATATTCATTTAGGGCAATCCTCCACTCAAATTTGCAAGTACAAAGAGTACATCATCTCAAGTCAAGCTAGGGCAAAGGTCAAGTACAATCACATTGTTATTCAAGCTCATGATTATCAATTTGGTTGCATACATCCAGATATCACATGCTAGGCGAGAATGACATTTGGTTTGAGCCCTCTTTAGAGTAGTGGCAATGTCAGTGGTGCACGAGAGTGCCACAATCCAACTAATGTTTGTTTTGCAGGATTCCCTCACCATCTAAGGTTTTGAAGATTCAATCAGATGTACAATGAGCATCACATAATGTCGAAAGTCCAAATTGTATACATGAAAAGATTAGGAAACATCACACAAACCCATAATTTTTCGGGAGTTGGGGGCATAAAGGGACGAAAGCGTACAAAAATTCCATAATGCCCATATGCCTTGGTCCATGCCATATGCTTTGGTTCCGACAACTTTGCATGACACCATTTTAGAGACGAAACTCGTCAGATTAGTTCCATCCCTTTTAGTCATTAACCTGATCCGGATCAATACATAATCCAAAATATCAGTTGAGTCACTCTTTATTCCCTATCAAGCTAGCACTCTGTTTAATTATCTAACATATGTTGAGTCTGGGATTCAAACATATGCAAGTTTCCTTGTCTGTTGGTGACTAGTTGGCTCACCTCTCCACGCAATAAACATGTGAATGCCACTCAAAGACTAATTAGTGGTATCATCTATTTGTTGACCAAACCAACACGATTATTATTATAAGAGCGTTGCTAAGTCAACTATAAATCCGCAAGGAAAACTCTTGCGCTTTATATCCATTGTTGCCTAGGCAAACGATGGAGGATGGTATCTGATAATGGTTTGTCAAGAAGACACGAAATCACTGACAGGACCATGTTTTGTGGTTATCAACAACTACTACATCACTTGACATGGGTTGTCAAGTTCACTCCACATATCCCTTTCTCTAAAGTGTCCGGGACACGCACACTGATTTCCCTTAAATTGGCGTTCATTATAACTACCCACAAATTACAATGGTTGACATTGTAAACAACTTCCATTACACCCCCTTTCTCCTTAAAATGATTAATAACAATGTCACAACATTCATATGTGTCAGCTCTAAGAAAGAAAAGTTTCACTTATATTCCCCAACATTTACCTAAGGACTTCCCCCATTCCAACCCCTTCTTCACCACCCCTCTTCCTCCCGCAATATTTCACTCCCTCATGTTTAACTTCTTTGACGCATCTCCTTGGCATCTCCATTGCACGGTTTACACACAATTACTAGCTAGTTACACGCTAGCTCAACTATTTGCTAAAGCTATGTCAAAAGCCCCTCTTTACCATTAAACCAGCGGACTAAGTACATCCCCATTTCCATTAAGCAATCACAAAAGAATCTCCATCCGTGCTTGGGCCATTCATGACCCAGGTACCTATCATCGCTTCAAATTATTCGGATGCAACGAACGTATGTACCTATCATTCCTTCAAGTTATTCGGATGCAACGAATATAATCCCCTAAATAATTGTATCGGAAAAGAATACGAAATCCCTGAATCAGGCTATCGCCCGGAGCTATTCCCGCCGTTGAAAGCCGATATCGCTGTCTACGAAAAGCCTGGTAGATTACAAATTGTTTGATTTCGCAGACAATTCAGTTGGCTAACGCTCCTCTTAAGAAAACCCTCCTAATTATCGCTGGATTTCAGTAAAGAAGGAAACTCTGTAGTCTGTGACTTCCAAAATGACCACCAAAGTATATGTTGTGTAAGATATATGATCATCCCTTCTTTTTTCTCTTCTGTATATTTTGTGTATATATGTTGAAAACATTTATCTGGTATGTACGATCGACGCGTTAATTTATATCTCTGCGTAATTAAAATGGGATTTCAGAGGTCTTTTATGTAAAATGAGTTTTAATTCTGGCTACTTCAAGTACGATCTAGGCAAGGGAGTTCTGAAGTCTGTATATTCTCTTTTCCAAATTGAATTTCGGTCGAAATCTTGAGGAATTGTTATGTCCAGCTAAATTTCATGGGCAGGGTGCTAAATTCTTCCACAAGTTATTAGAATTAGAGCGGCCGAGAGCTAAACCCCGGTATTGTCATATTCAGTTAAATTTCAGTGCCCGAATCAAAGACTGAACATTTAAAGCCAAATTTGAGCAGCAGGCTGCCAAATCCCCCACACAGATTGTTATGTAGGACCAAATCTTGTAACTGGCGACATTGGAACTTATGTAAATAATAGATTGGAAATTCTGTATAAAAAATTTAGAATTAAGTGTAGTATATGTTTACAATTTGCTAAATTTTCTTAAATTTTGGGAAAAAGGGTCACCCATATTTCTACTACTTTAGCTGTGCATAATGTTATTAGATTCTGTAAAACTTACGGGATTTAAAAATAAATTTTATACTAGCCTGGTATACATAGAGATAGATCGACAGGTGGGGTGAAGGTAAAGGTAAAAGGCACTTTTAGGTTACAGTGTATGTTTGGCTGATAAAAGCCACCTCGTGGAAAGATTAACCATCTATATTTATGTCAAAATCTCGATCCCTTAATTTTTCTGCTCAGATAACTACATGAATGAACCTGCTGCTGCTCTCATTCAGGCAATTGTGCCCTGGAGGGATGTATGGTAGCTTTCTCAGCAGGTGCTGCTGAGGATATTTGGAGAGATTCACAGTGCAATGATCCCGAGAAATATGGAACGTCTAGTTTTCCACTGCAAAGTTTTAGGACCCTGCACTTGGAGCTGTAAGGAGAAAATAATTACAAAAAGATCACTACAAGTATACATAAGTTGCCATTTGGAAAATAGCCTTACTTTTATATATCTGAGCCGGAGCTGCAAATTTCCAGTTCCCTTCTCTCTGTCGGTTGCTTGAGGTCTCCAGTCAAAACAATCACAGATCCTGATTTAGTTTCAAGGACAGGATTGTATTTTTTCCCATTTCCCTGTTTCAGAGGTTTCATGGGATCAATTGCCGTAACGTCCCCCATGGGATTGAACTTTTCTCCTTCTGTTCTGAACTCAATCTGACATTGTGGTATACAGCAAACTCTATCTCAGCATAGTGTGCTAAGCTCCACTCGATTATGCTCACCAAATTTCAGTAATAGAGTGCACACACACAAATGACAAATTGCTTCGGCCCGAGTCTTGCAGGTGGGCATTTAAAATCAAGTCTTAGTATGTAAGTATAAGTTAATCATGATAACACAGCCAGCTGTGCGAATTATATCGGCACACTACTTGTTGCTTGACTTAATTGCTAAACAGCAATGACATCTTGTCCTGTCACGTCAAAATAAATATCAAAGCTGTTAATTTTAATTTGCAATCTCAGCAAATAGAGTGCGAAATCCTTACATTAATTTAAGAAAGAAGATTTCCACATGTGAATAGATCTAGAAAAGTCATTTTATGATGTTCCATGCCATCCTGTTGTTTGAGACTCCTCTACTCTGTCCTCTTGTATTTTCTTTTCCTCTAGTGACAATTGGAGATCTGTGTAGAAATTATTTTTACAAACTAACAGATAATGAGGGGCTTCAGGCTGAGTTTCTCAATTACGGTGTGGGTTCACTTCCCTTTTCCTTTGGAAGAGCTTTCTAATTAGGCTGTAGGCTCCGGTTCTCATTCATCCCATTCATAAGTCCAAAGATAGTTCAAACACAAATAAATACAGGATTATTATGATTGGGCACACATCTGCCAAACATTATGCGACAGTGTTGAATATGAAGCTTTCCGAGAACTTGGAGTGTGGCGACCCAGAGCAAGAAACTTTCAGACCATTGACTGCATTTTTACCAGAAAACTCCCTTTCTTGCATTATGGATTGTGGACGGTTGAAGTCTTTAAACATATTGTTACTGTTTGTCCCATTATTGAGGAGGTTCATCAATGGTATTTTTAAGCAGTTTCTTGTTTTTGGACTTAAAGAAGGCCTTGGATTCTGTCCCAATACATCGGTTTTCTAGAGGCTGTCTACTTGTGTCACTGTGTGTCAGAGACATTCATTACTGCCATCTTGAGGCTATATGAAACATTTGTTAGATGATTGCGGAATCCCCATGGACTTTCTGACATTGTCAAGTGTACTATTGACGTTAAATGAGGATGCAGACTCTTTTAGGTATTTATGTTGATGAGCTTAAGGACTTTCTTTGGCAGCATACCCATGTTGATGATGGCGATGTAGTGCATCGTATTCTAATTGCTTTATATGGCACACCAGTTTAAACATGCATCATGTTTAATTGAATCATTAAGTTCACTAATTAAATCTTCCTTTTAAATCCTCTGCAAATATGGCATTGTTGAATTTGCAATTGATTGTCATTCTACCTCCAGCAAGATCACTCCCTACTTTATTGAATTTAATGTTCCTTTTGAACTAATATCTTTTCAGGTACTATTCAATGTATGGACATGTGGAGAAGCTTGCAGAGGAGATTAAAAAGGTGCAGATTTTGTGGAAGGTGTAGAGGCTACATTATGGCAGGTTTGCATTCTGGAAAAAATGTGTTTCCTGTTTAGTATTAAAAACTGTAGGAAAGGAAATCGCACAAAGTTTACAGGTCAAGTACATTACGATCTTTTAATGGAAGCAGAACGTAATCACAAATTTGGCTTGTTTTGCTGCATTTGATGTGGTCTTATTGCAGAGACAATAATCTATTAGATTCCCACAAGGTTGATTATTATTGGGAGTACTACTTTTAACAGTATATTATATAAGCAAATGTTGTTGGGATAATTTTTTCATGTTATTGGTAGTAGAGAAAACCTTGAACTCAATTAGTAGACAATGAATTAAGTTTAAAGACAAGTCAGATGGCACCTTGAAAATGACAGACAAGTGTTCAGAGACTGACTAATTTACATTGCACACTAAAAAAGAGTTGGCATCCTCATTTCACTTTCTTGGACACAAAGGAAGGGGTCCTTTTGACACAGTATTATCCTCTACTCACAATCAAGAGAGGATGCTGTGTCCCCGATGGAAGCAATTTTCATAGAAATTGTGCATAAATGATGTGGCTGGCATGGGATGAGCAAATAAGGTTTTGATAAGAAATTCTGTATTCTTGATTCACACTTAAGAGAGGATGTGGACTCCCTGGTGGAATTAATTCTTGTAGAAAGTGTGCATAAAAAATGTGGCGGACATGTATGAGAGTCGAGATATTAGTAGGCTGTGTTTGAAAATACTATATTATATAATTGTATGTGATTTTCAGAACAGTCTTGGAATTGTCTCTTCTTGAGATCCAGGGGAGATACCATTGTCTTTACAAAGACTCGGGCAACTTTGTCCTCTTTCTTTTGATACCGGATCAATGGTGCCTGGCCCTTTTTCTTGGAGAGGTTGTCACCCTTTCATGCAGATCACTGCAGGGAACCCTTAGTACCTTCAAAACCCCCAAGCTGATCACTTCATTCTTTTAGCCCCTCACAAAGGTTGGCGGCATTAAACGCCCTTTGGATGTTGATGCTTCACACAATGAGGGGGTGGGTCAGTGAGGCAACGCTCATCTCTGCATAGTTCTACTCCGATGGTACCTTACTGCACTAGCTATCGGAAAAAATGATCCACTCCTAATCATGGATCTTCTCCTTGGTGTTGTGGTTCTACTTCTTCGCGACTGCCCCTAGTTGATCACTTCATTCTTGTAGCCCCTCACAAAGGTTGGCGGCATTAAACGCCCTTTGGATGTTGATGCTTCACACACTGAGGGGGTGGGTCAGTGAGACAACACTCATCTCTGCATAGTTCTACTCCTATGGTACCTTACCGCACTAGCTCTTGGCAAAAATGATCCACTCCTAATCATGGATCTTCTCCCTGGTGTGTGGTTCTACTTCTTTTACGACTGCCCCAAGCTGATCACTTCATTCTTTTAGCCCCTCACGAAGGTTGGCGGCATTAAACGCCCTTTGGATGTTGATGCTTCACAGACTGGGGGTGAGTTAGTGAGGCGACACTCATCTCTGCACAGTTCTATTTCTATGGTAGCTTACCGCACTAGCTCTTGTCAAAAAGGATCCACTCCTAATCATGGATCTGCTCCTCGGTGTTGTGGTACTACTTCTTCATGACTACCTCCTAGGCTGCGAAGGCAAGCCCATGTTACGTGTCTCTTTGTAACCATGAGAGCCTCTTTAACCTTGGATGCTCGGGAGATTCTACAAGAAGTGCTTTGCTTCCTCCTAGGATTACCCAACTAGGCCCTTCTCAGCTCTAGACATTCTCCGTGGAGTATTTTTCAGATCTTGCATTGGCCTTTCATAGTGATATAGATTTGGCTATTTGTATTGTTATCCTAACCACATAGGTTAGGAAGTTTACTGCATCGGTTTGACCCATGTTTACTTTCAGTGCTTTTAGTTTATTTTTATTGGCCATTGTGCTTAGGTTCCTTTTACCCTAGCACTTTCTATTGTAATTGGACATAAACTCGGGTCCCATTGACCTAATTTTGGTCATTCATGGACATTAATAAATATAATAGTATAATATATGTCTTTCTTTGAACATTGTTAATTTTGTAGAGAATTAATATTAAGAATATGTGATTTACAAAAGTCTTGGAAATGATTATTCTTGACAAATTTTGTTCCTTGAACATTGGTTATTTTAAACAATTAATTGTTATTGAAACATTTGGTTATTTGCATTTTTGGTACATGTTGAGTGAGGCCATGGGCCTTCTTATGCTTTGAGGGGGAATTAAATGGGTCACACTTTTTTGATGGGTCATATATCTGCTAGGGTTATGAAACACTTCCTTGCAGTGAGGGGGTTTATACTTGGGTCATGCTTATACAAATGTGCCCCAGTTCCATTACTGTTCAACCACTTCAACTGTTCATTTGCCAATTATAAAGCTAACTTAAAAATTGCAATATGGAAATCACAAACATAATGACGGCCTCTGCAAAAATGACACTCTTTTGTTATGCAATACTACATGTTTTCCTTACATGAATAAATAATTAGAGATGTAAATCCTAAATGCATGCCCGAGAAGTGAGAACACAGATGAATTCATAATTCAGCTTCTACGTGAAGGATATCCATGCTTATTTAGAATTTCTTGTCCCTGTCCTGCACACTCTGGAGAAATATGTATTATGGGACGAAAGGATGCATCATTACTATTTGATGTAGATATTGATATGTTTGGCATATTGCATTCTTCTTGATCTTAGATGGTATTTCAAATATTAGAAGAGACATCAATAAAAAGAGGCATGAATGAGACATAAGATGAGGCATCTTTATTATAACTTGATGTCATATTTATACATTACCACAAGATTATAGGTAGTAACCACCAATACCTAATCACTTTGTTTAATTCTAATAACATGTCAAATATATCTAATAACTCTATCCTGGATATTATAGATTAGTTATAATCTACCAACTCTAAAGGATTTTTATATTTTCAATTCACATCCTCACTTTCCCCATAATGTCCAATTAGACATCATTTCAAAACATCTTCAAACTGGGGGCACATCAAAAGAGCCCTTTAATCAATGGTTATACATATCAGCATCTTCTTTGGTTTCAACATTCCTTTATGTCTTTAGTCTTTGCCATTTCTAGAAGTTTCAGCAAAATCGTTTTCCTGATTTTTTGAGTTATTAGGATACAGACTCCTGCAGAACCTTGCAATATGCCCCGGCTTTACCACAACAATAACATATAAGATGTGGCTTACCATCATTCTTTCTACTCACTTTAGGTTTTGATTTGAAAATTTCCTTGATGTTCTGTGTGTGCCGCAAGAGCCCTCTCTTCGTCAAACTTAGTCTCTTCTTTGTTTTGCATTTGTTGTTATTTCTGCAATAAATGACCTGAAATGTTCTCAAATCCCAGGTTGTTGCAACAACTGGTGGAGTTTCAACTATTCCTTCACAAGCTCCAGGAAAATATTCAATGCAGTAGATTTTAATTTTTTCTAGTCTACATTTTCTCATACACCAGCAAGTTGATTATTGATGTTCTTCAATTTCTGTAAGTGACCACTCATTGATCCAGCTTCCTGTATTTGTAACTTAAAAGCATTTTTTTCTCTAAGTGAAGTATCCTAGTTTCATTTGAGTTAGCATACAAAGAACCTAATTGCTTCCATGCAACAATACCATTATCAGCATCGGTTGTACAGGAGACAATATCATTACTAACAGAGTCGACAATGTACTTGAGGATTATACGGTTACATGTATCATATTTGGGTTGTGCCGCATCCCTATATGGTGGTCTCATTAACAATGTCCCATACCCCATCTCTTCCTAGGGTGTTTACTATTATTTATTTAAAATCATAAAAAAAAATTGCACCAAATTCATCAAAAATAGATCACTAAAACCTCATTCAAAATCATTCATGAAATCCCTCATACCTCTGATTCTGTACGACCATTGGGAATTTGGTGATGACAAATGTTTTATACTGCTATGTTGAGGATTCTCTCTCTCTCTCTCTCTCTCTTCCATACACCCTCCGATTTATTTTCCCTAACTACTACGAACATGGTATAATGTGGTCATTTTCCACTTGCATCATAAACACAAAAATCCTAATTGATATTGGCTAGACTGTTTCGGTATATGGGTGCGGTATGCTGTGGGTACACACACACACATAAATATGTATATAAATTTAAAGAAGCATTTGCATACTTATTGAAATTCTGTTAGATTATGCGGAAAGAGAAAGAAAAAAGAAAGAATACAATGTACAAAGATGGAATGAAGAGAAACCGGAATGCACACATTTGAGATTGTGTGTCCATCTATTTATTATGAATGAAGAAGTTACAAAACGGTTGATATAGTTACAACCGGTTACAACCAACTTGTAGTTAGGCACCTTATAAATAAGTCTTATATTCTCATACCCCCTCTTAAGACTTATTCTACATAAAGCAAAAACAAACATTCTAATAAAACAAAATTACGTAATCTTCATAGGCTTTCACTTTGAAAGCAATACTATGACTAGGTAGGGCTCCATCAAGCTGCTTCATGACCTTCGTAAAGGTGTAGCTCCCAAGTTGAATTCCCGAGTTCTTGGATTCCACCTCCTCGAACTCTTGAATCACAGATCTCCCAAATTATTGGACAACCATCCATATTGAGCCATCCACAAGCTCCATCAAGTTGTCTCATGACCCTCGTGAGGGTATAATTCCCAAGATCCACAGTCTCCGAACTATCTGAGCAACCATCCATACCGAGCTTCATCTACCCTGTATCCTTTCTTACCTTCAAAGTTTAGAGCAACTTTATATTGCATATTCATCACTGTCCTCACTACCTTCTGCATCTAGTGGGTCTTCAACCATGGCTATATTGGCTGTATTTGATATGTTTTTACCTTGAGCACATTATTGGCTCGAACATGACAATCCACGAATTTTTATTCATAAGTTGCATTTGTATTTTCACTTTCCATGTATGAAAAGATAGACCAGAATATCTTTCTACTGGAATTTCCATAAAATAAAATAAATACTAATGCACATTTACCAAGATAATTAAAATATCAGTTCCTCTGCCCTACGACTGGTTTAATGCTCTTATACGACTGCAGAATTTTGTGCCCTAGATATTCATGAATGCTGTACCTGTCAACCTGTAGCCTTTAGAAATTGCGACGAATGTATTTGTTCTGGTTTTGTGGTTATTTCATACTGGAAAACCGTGACTGAATTCGCGTCTGGTTGCAGCACTGTTAGTTTGACTGTAATGGCTTGAAAACGTGCCCTTCCACGACTGTGTTTGCAGCGCGACTTTTACTGTCCTTTTGTGAATCACGTTTGTGTATATAATCAGCCTTTTTGCAAACTGTAATATGACTGTAACAACAGCAAAAATGGTGACCTCCTTCCTTCTCTTTCTCCTTACTTACCGTGCTCTGATACCAATGTTAGATTATGCGGAAAGAGAAAGAAAAAGAAAGAATAGAATGTACAAAGATGGAATGAAGAGAAACCGGAATGCACACATTTGAGATTGTGTGTCCATCTATTTATTATGAATGAAGAAGTTACAAAATGATTGATATAGTTACAACCGGTTACAACCAACTTGTAGTAAGGCACCTTATAAATAAGTCTTATATTCTTATAAATTCAATATTCATACAATTTTTCATGGAACATGCAAACAGATTTCAAATACTTTGAGAATTGAGACTTGAGTTTGTATTGATTCATAAAGTTCAAAACATAATAGTTAATAACTTAATACATTCAAGTTCTCAACTTGCTTCACTTTCAATTTCCTAGGGCTAAAAGCCTAGAACATATCATCTAGATGATCCTCAAAATCATCTTCATGGATGGCACTTGCAGCTCCACTCCCACTAGCTCCATTGTCGAACCCTTGTGAAGGGCTCCCTGGAAATTTGTCATCAATGCCAAGTAGTGAAACATTAGACAAACAAGCAACAAAAGCTTCAAAGTCTGTGGTTTCAGGTTGAATGTCCCAAAGCTTGTTAGGACCTCTAGTTGTTTGTTGGCTTGTAGTTGATCCTTCTCTCTCTTTCTCCTTCAAGCTCTCTTTCTCTCTCCTTCAAGCTCTCTTTCTCTCCTTCAAGCTCAGAATTAGCAAAATGCCAAAATATGAGTGTGTGAATTAACAAGAGGGGCTGGGTGTATAAATAGGTTTTTGGAGGTGTCTTTTAGGGTGAAATTAGGGTTAGGTTATGTTTTTTTTTAAGTTAGGGGCTTTTATTTTTATTTTTAATGATTTTAAGTTGAAAATGGTGGAACTTTGCAGCGGGTACGCTGCAGGTACGTACCCGCAGGCCCTGGGTACATCTCGGGTACAGATTTCCGTACTTGGGATGTACCCGAGGCCTGCAGCGTGCCCAGACCATACTTGTACCCATACTAGGCACGTATCGGACGTGGTATTGGGGGTACTAGGCGTTTCCGGGAAGTCTAGGATATTGGTATATTCTGCATCGCATTATCAAAAATGATCTTCACCCACACCGTTCAAGACATAAAAACCACCCACCAATTCCCAAAAATATCGCTGTGGCATTTATTCTCCCCTTGGGTTCATGCCATTTTTCTTTGCCACAAGCAACTTATACTTGTTGTCAAGCTACCATATTTGTTGGGGGCAGTATGTTGTTTAACCGACACAATTTCCTTCAACTCCACTTGCAAACTATTTCAGTATTTACAAAACTCTTTTGTAATATTTTTGTGCCTTTGATATGGTTTTCAACAATAATGTGCATTTCTATAATATATAAAACATATAATCTACTTAGACTTTATAAAACATGATTACATATACTTAAAAATGCTCTTCTGAAATCTATTTCATCACTTATAGTCTCAGATAAACTTTTGAAATCCATTTTATCACTTATAGCATTAACATGTTCTCTCTCCTCTTGGATATTGTTTCAATAAAGCTTGAATCTTACCCTTGCAACTTTGATACCATATCGGATTTATGCAGGTTAAAATATCAAAAGAGTTATTAAAATAGTAAAAGCTAAGAATCTGGTTTGTTCCCCCAGCCTTGAACCCAACCTGGGTACGTACTCTAGACATGGTATGGGTACAGTACTGCAGACATACCCACGCATACCCGTATGCCCAGGACGTACCAAGGGGTACCAACAATTAAAAATGAATTTTAATTTTTCTTTTGATTTGTCAATCAAAAGTCAACATAAAAACATAATAAAAAACTAATTCTAACCCTAAAAATTGTTGTCAAAGCATTGGGATATAAATCCCAAGGATGACCTGAATTCTTCCCCTTCACACCACTCATTGTTTGACAATGACGCTCTTGGGAGGCATAGTATAGTTGGCGGGAGTGGTGGAGCTAGCAAGAGTGGCAGTCCTTGTGGTTCTAGTGCACCACATGATGTTGATATTGATGCTCTCGATGAAGAGCAAGATGACTGTGAATATTAATTTTGATGTAATTAATTATGATCAACACATGACATTTGAGATATTTGATTATTATGACATTTGGCATTCAGATAATATTTTCATTTTTGTGGTTATTTTGTTTTTTATATGCATACTATATGGTTAATGTCTCTAATTTCTGATTTATTAGGCTATAATTTGTATATATTTTTATTTTTATATTTTTTTGTACAGACGTACCCAAGACATACCCAAGGCAAAAAAAATCGCCATACCCATACCCAAATTGCACCCGAACCGGCTACTTAGATTAAAAGTGACCAATAAAAAGACACAATTGAGATATAAGATGAGACCTCTTTCCCATAACTTCTTCTCATATTTATACATCACCACAAGGTATTAGGTATGTAACTACCAATAGCTAATCACTTAATTTAATTCTAATGACACCTCAAATGTATTTAATAACTCCATCATAAATATTATAAACTAAGTTTAATCTACTGATTGTAAATGGACATTGTATTCCAATGGTATTAACATAACATGGTTCTAGAAGTTTCCTGTATCATTTCATTAAAGCTGCTTTCTGCTCTTTAAACATGTAAAATGATTAGTTGCATTTTGATTTATGTTATATGTATATGCACTTGTGAGACGTATTTAAAAGAAGCAAAGTTAAGCTTTAGTTTGACAAAAATTCCCCAGTTGTATTGAGAATTTGAAAAGATTGAGTGACCTGTACTTGATGTTTCTGTTTTTCCCCAGTGCCCAGCTCGTGTATTTTATTTATATTTACTTTTATTGACAGTGTTCAATCAATGCTGCGAAGTCGATTGTGAGAAATGTTTTTGGAAAACATGTTGCATTATGAGTGGTACACAGGAAGGTTCCACTATTTCTAAATGTCTATGAATAAGGCAAAATGGATTGCAAGAACAACATCAGGACACCAAACATGCTTCCCATTATGAGTAGTACATAGAATGGCTCTATTATAATTTTAACCTCTAAAGGATTCAAACTAGATTGCAAGAACATTAGGATAGTCTCATTGATAATGAAGATCAAAGACACAAACTATATGGGAACTGCTGCCTACACTTCTATCTATAAATAATATGAAAACATATTGTACTAGGCATTTTAAGTATCACAAAATTCTAATAAATGAATGTGCTAATGCTATGGCCAACATCCAGAGTTGAGCATCTATGTTGCAACTAAAAAACATGGGTTAGATGCTGCTTCTATTGCTGCTATTGATTATGGTGGCTCTGCTTTGGATGAACAATTCTAATGTCTGTTAAGTGTTAACTGTTCTTTACTTAAATAATGTGTAGAATCTGTTAGGCATCAGTGCATCAGATCACATTTTGGCACAATTATCATAAAAGAAGGCATTTTTGGCTTTCAAGTTGTAAAGGGGTCTGAATTCTAATTTAGTCAGACAATAATTTCTCTAACATTTTTGTGGAGTTACACTTTAATTAGAAAAACGGACTCTTTTCTTGGCTCAATGAGTTTTAGCAGTAGCATTATGCATGCCCTCTCAACTATTAAGGATACTTCTTTCATAAGTAAGACAACGTCTCTAGGAGTAAGGTATGTGAAAGCCCATACCATCCTGAGACGTTCTTTTCAATGGTCCTTGCCATGTGGTCAAAGTAGCATTTTTAATCCTATAGGATGATAATGACGCCTCTTACATTATGCCAATATTTTACCATATAACACATGTACAAGAAGCATTCCTACCACAAGGCTCAGACTGTTGGTAAGGCCAAAAATCAACCGTTTGGCTAATGGGTAGTGAAGGGTTAATGCACCAACTTAAATACATTGTCTAGGTTTTTTCTATCTGTTCATCGGCACAACAATCTACTTCAACCCAAAGTGGGTTTCAAATCAATAACCACTGTGGTTGCTAATTAAGCAAGAAAGCGTGATGGCAGACTGCCGTTTTGCACTTACACAAGCCGAAGCGTTGATGCGACTGAAACAGCGTTTTGACACATTCTTGTGTCATGTTTAAAGAAAACAAAAATATATATGTTCTAAAGTATAAAATTTTGAAACTTAAGAATTAAAAATAGTAAATTATTATTTTTAGTGTGTAAAATATTAAAATTTAAACAAAAACTATTAAAACTGCCATACTTTCATTTTGTTGAATTTAAAAAACAATTATATGCATGTATGGAAAATATGTTTCTTACGCGGAACCTTCCCAAACCCCATTTCTTGTCATGTTTCCATTTCTGTCGCCATCACATTTCTTTGTTTCTCGTTTCTTGCAACATTGGTGGTCGTCACATACGATCAACTCTTTAGGATGCTTCATGCCATGTCTCATCCATTGTTATATTCACTATTTCACTTTAGGGATTCTGCTAAATACTGCATGCCTTGTTACAGACATCGCCAGCAGGTGCTTGTAAATTATTGCAGTTCACAGATTTAACATAGACATGATAAAAACTATTATTCAGATGAGGACACCACATGCCTCCTTCTAAACTTAATCTTTGATTACATGTGAGCCTAATATGCATACCCAAACCAACATTTATCTTTCTCGTCAAAAGATATAAGTAGATTTTACTGTCCCTCTTTCTTGGTGAGAATCTCTTCTAGGGGAATTTTGGCTGATCAGGGAAATAGGCAAGAGGCTTTGGCATACAATTTGATTGGCAGTGATCATTTTCTTTTAGAGGTCAACGTGCAAAACCAGTTTTCAAGAAGATACCTCCTACTCAGTATGGAAAAGTTGCAACATTTTACAGAAGTTTAGCTTTGGCTGTGTAAGCTAAGCTTCAGTGGTTTCGGAAGGATATGAATTCTTCACCCCTTAGGGCACAGGTCCATATGGTTTCGTTCCTTGCCTATGGAAGGAGATATTTTCCTTATTCACATAATGCTTAGCTGATGTAAATCATTTGCTTTCTGGAGTAGTATAAGATGCATTCCTTAAATAGAAGTTTATTATGCATATTTTTGCAGAATAAATTTAGTGTGCAGGAACTATGGACATCCATTTCTGATATAGTCAAAATTCTTCAATCTCTAAAGGACACAGACAGGAGTTTGTACCTTTAATTACATCTGTGTGTGATGCAGAATATTCTAAGACTGATTAGACAGACAGGACATGACACTATTTTCCAGAGGAGACCAAAAACAGAGGTGGTGGATAAATCTGCCCTAAAGTGTAGCATCATTCATCATACTGTGGAACACTGTATAACTTGAAGAAATTCCTGGTAATTGGAAGATCTGCCTCCTGTTCTTTTTAGTTCTCTGTGCCTCAGTTCTGGTAGAACTTCAAAGCGGTTCTGATCCCACCGAGGTGAATTCCATGTTCACCATGATAAAAAGACTTCAAAGCAGTGACAGGAGAGTTTGGTTTCTTGAACAGCAAGGAAGAGACTTCTTGTTTGGTTTCAACCTCACTGGATAGAAAAGTTGCTTTAAGCCCAAATTAGCATATAGAGCAAGTTAACAACTGATAAACATGGGCTAAGAATTGCCTTCCAAAATTGTTACTATGGTATTAGAATAAGCAAAGATAATCGATTTAAAATGCTCTATGTTGTTCCTTACAGATAAGAGGTTGGGAGTGTACACTATTGACAAATATGCATTCAGATCAGGCTCTAGCACCCAAAAATTATCATATAAATTTACGTTCAACTCCAGTTGTGTTACTTATGATTGTTAAAAAAATTCAACCTTAACAATTGCAGTGAACTTTATTACTATTTTCAGTATTAATTCAATATTCTCTTAGTCTTTAGATTCCTGTACATCTCCTTCTTTGAGAACCAAAGTCTGAATATGAAATACTCTGTTTTATTTGGCAGTGAGATTTCAGAAACTTAGCTATATGAGTACGATATAGATACATATTGGTCACTTCAACAGTTCAACCCAATTTTTATATGCTACTGGAGAGCACTTATCTTTGAGGCAAAAATATATCTAAGCTTTATTACACTTGAACATGCTGATTGTGAAATGCTGTATGTTGTTTCCTGCAGTGTAGATTAGCTTGAAGCACCCAAAACCGATATATCACATACTATAATTTCATTTCCTACTTTTTCATGTTGGTCAATCAAAGTTTTGAGCCTTGAAATCCCAGAAAACTTACCTCTAAGACCGCTAGTCTTCTCTTGGATACTAGTGTGCTTACCCATGCTACAAATCAAATATTCATGCTTGGAAATGAATGAGGATTGAGATGTATTTATAGCTTCATGCTTCTCCTTACCATGATTAAATTTAAGTTTCCTAGTCATAATTATGTCATCCGAGGTTCACAATCATGAAAATAACCCCACTTAGTTCTTAGGCACCTCTCAGGTTCGGCACTACCTTTGTGGCTAATTATTTTGGCTTCTCTCTGTTACACTTGTGACTGCTTCTTGAATCAGCCCGACTTGGAAATCAGTTCTCAGAATTACATTTTTATTTGTTCAGTCAAAAAAATGTCTACTGCCCAGCTAATATATTAAGAAAAATCCTGATGGAATCAGGTACGTCTGACAAAAAACCGTTCTGTTGAAGGTTTCCAAGAGTTGTTAACATAGTTAAGACAGATACAGTAGAAGGCTCGAAGGCACCCATAGAAACCATGGCTAGTTATCATCACCCTCAGCTGAGTCAGAAACCAAGGAGGAGGCAGCTTCAATCCCAAGCTTCATGCTTATGGCAACCAACTTATGCCCTTTGACAATTTCATCCTCAGTCACCGCTTTAAGAAGAGTCCAAGTCTGATCAAGCCTCTCAACCAAACTGAAAAAAATACTAAAATTTGAATTAATCAAGAATTCAATATGGGATGATCTTTGATTAAAAGACCTTTCCATCTAAAGAATTGGCCAAGACAATATTCAAAGATAATTCTTGGGAGTTAAGCCCAACTCCTAAGTTGGCCAGATGATCCGCCACTTGATTGCCACTTGGCTTACATGATTGATCAAAAAGATGAGAATTGGGTCAAAAGATCTTTACAATCATCCACCACAGTGGCCAGTTGCCAATTGTCCATACTACCATTTCTCAAGGCATCCAAAACAATTCTCGAGTCTCCCTCAATATCTATCCTGATCCAATTGTTATCCAAAGCAATCTTTAGGCCCCAACATAACGCTTTGACCTCGACAAGGTTATTTGTGCATTTACCGAGCACCTCACTGAAACCAAGAAGCAGTAGTCCTTTGTCATTTCTGAAAATTCTCCTGGCTCCTGCCAAACCAAGGTTTCCTTTTGCTGCTCCATCAAAGTTTAGTTTGACAATCAGGTAGTGTGGCAGTGACCAACTGTCCTTCAATCTTATCGTATTACTTCTACCAACCCTTTTATCGAGGATTAGACTTACATTATTATCATTTTTTTTGTAAGTTTTTTTTTTTCTTTCTTTGAGGTTGAAACTTGAGCTATAGCTCCATCTGCTGTAAACTAATCGAGCCCTCCGCTTGAAAAACACATTAATATCATCACTTTGAAAGAATTTTTAAAAAGGTAGCAATGTAATATTTCATGTATACTTATGACTCCTATATATGGTAACCTTGGTAAGAAGATTATTGTCTTGAAAAATAAGCAGCAGTTTTACCTTAGATGGAAGATTCAACCTGTCTCGAGGCTTCAAAATATTTCCTAGTTTTATTTTCGTCATAGTGTGAATTCCTTTTATTGTCTATCATTCACTAGATTCTACAGAAAGAATAGTAGAAATGAGGTGTAAAACTTGAAAGAATAATCTAAGCACACTTTTTACAATACAATGTGGTTGTGTTTTGGAAGTCAATAAATGGAATGCATTTGAATATATCGTAATTGTTATCAGAACATCCAGAATGCTTATATCACATTGGTAATGCAAAATGTGAAAGTATCTCCTCAAGCAACTTTCAAGATTTGTAATTAGATTTATTCTTTTGTTTTATATTCAGTGGTCCCCTAAGGACCATTTTAATATTTGTGTCAGTGCAGCATTAGTTCTGATTCAACTCAACTGAGTCTCTATCATCAGTACACAGCCATCCTAATTTCTGGCTATTTATTTTTTGCACCAAGTTCGATTTCTGTTTTAGCTTCACTATGAGTTGTGGTTAATGAGTAAAGTCCCTTTTTGCTGCAGCTTTCTAAAGTTTCACTAACCTGTTATATTCTGTTGCATTAGGTTCTCAAATGCTTTGGAATGTCTTCTCAATTCTCTCTCCCATGCTTTGTTTGTTTGGGAGAACAGAGTATCTTTCTAATTTTGTTCATTTTGTCCTTACCAATATAATAAGCTTTATAAGTCCGGTTATTACAGGTTCCTGAAACACTTTCTGAGGAGGTACTGATGAAAATGAATGTACCACCGAGGTCAGAAGTACCTATCATAGAACCCAAACAACTTGCAGATGCAGATGCCCTCATATTTGGCTTTCCCACAAGATATGGCATGATGGCAGCCCAATTTAAGGCTTTCTTGGATGCCACAGGTGGATTATGGCGAAGTCAGCAGCTTGCAGGAAAGCCGGCAGGCATATTTTATAGTACTGGATCCCAAGGTGGTGGCCAAGAAACAACTCCGTAAGATCCCTTAAACTTAAAAACACTATGAATTGGGTGCTCTTTCTTAGAATCACGATTTCTCAATAGTTCCAATGTTAGTGATAATGTAGAGGGTATCTTTGCTTCAAATAATTTCTTATGTGTCTGTCCTGCAAAAGTGATGGACAATGAAAAATATCTTAACATGCATCAAAAGCGTATATAAATGCAACACTTAATTACAATAACTCCACAAATTTAGACTTGGAAAGTTAGAAGATGCCACATTTTGTTTAAATCGTTCTGTAGGTGTTTCTGCTGCTCCCAGCGAATGTGGAAGAGCATAGCATACTTGTTGAAGACAAGTAAGCTGGATCATCTTAGGACCATTATACTGGAGGAAAGAGTAGTAAATCCTTTGAATGCTTTATTATCTCGAGGTCGCTTGTCTGATTGCTTTTGGAATGAATGGATTCATGACAGGTCAGCCTTTATCTTGAAGCTTGAGGAATTCAGTGATATTGTTGTTTTCATAGGATTTACTTTATAGTCATCATGTTCATGTCAGTTGACCCTGTTTCAAGCATACAGGTAATTAGACATTTTAGAAGCTAATTTTAAAATTCTGCATATCGTTTTAGGCTAGTAACCCTGTAAAAATGGAGCTTTTGAACTTGCCTATAGATGCCATTTTGTGAGCACAAGTGATCGGTGAATACATTATGATTTCTAGGAACAAGAAATCGGAAATGGATAAAAATGAGAAACTGGAGCCAGATGATTTTGGTGTAAGAATGGTCACCACCCCACATGAAACTTTTTGGGGACAGGGATGGCTATAAACAATGGGATGTTTTTTTGAGATGGTAGGGGATGACAGGCCAAATTATTATTATTTTTGCATGACTATGCATCATTAAACACGTGGGAGCTAAAATTTGCACCCCTAAGTTTTAATGGAGAGGAGGAGGAACTAGATTTATTAACATTATTTTCTCACTACTCTCCTTTCAAATAGGATATGAACACAAGGCAACATGTAAAAAGGTCCGTACTTTCCTCACTTGTGGATCTGTAACACCAAGGAGGGCATTCCCTATGAAGTTCTCAAGTGTCCACAGTATGAAATATTTATTACACCAACTTGACTTGAACAATGAATAAGACCCTCTATGCCTAACATGCCCAATTATCTGTCACTAACAACCTTAGTTCCTCATTCACAAACAGTCCAAATCAGAAATATAACAGATATATATATATATATATATATATATATATATATATAGACAACCTCACAGATCTTCACTCTTATTTATTCTATCCAAGACATCTCACTCATTGGCTTATACAAAATAAGAATAATTTCGGACCTGCAAAATCTCTTGAAGCTCAAGGAGAACTCATACGTAAGATAACTCCAAAGAACAAAACAATAAACATCAGCACAAAGGACAGAATCAATAACGCACAATAAGCAACTAGCTGTACCAACGTTTTCAAACACAAGACTTGATCTCTTCACTCTTTAAGTTGTCCTTACTAAGAAGGTACTCCTTAAGAGTTATTCTCAAAAACCCACAAGGCATGGAGCATTGAAACACTTTGGGAATAACCAGACCCGAAATTAATTATTCCTATGCATTTGTTTACACACTTGTTTGTTATCTACAATCTATGTAATATCCCTAAATAAATACTTTAGATAAATCTGGATATTTCTGTCAAAACCCTAGGACATCAGTATAAAAATTGCCTTTTATGACAGCAGTGACAATCTGATTTTTAATAAAAAAATCAGCAAGCCTCAAGGTGCCAAAACAGACTTTTATTTATCTAGGTAGCCAGTACATACTCTATAGGGCATGGGTACGGTACTTACCCAATACACAATACGGGTACGGTATACTGGGGGTACACCCAGAGTATGTCCAGCAGTACCCGGGAAGTACCTAGACGTACCCAGGTACTGCTGGGCATACAACAACATTTTAAAAAAATTATTATTATTATTTTATTTATTTTGTTTTTTTGGGGTCAATAAAAGTCAATAGATGGGATTATGTAATTGATTCAGCACTGGTAAAACAAGGGCATTCACAGAAGTACCTAAAAGTTAAAACAATGGCTGAAACTGCAACAGTTGAGATGAGTTTGGGTAATGCAGGATCAAAAAATGCAGTGGCAGCATCTCCACTAGCAAGTAAAACTAATGCAGGAATGATAAGAGAAACCCCAAAGGAATCTTAACTGCCAAATTTGAAGGGAGCTAGTAATAGCCAGAATTCCAGTCCAGTTATGTGATTTGTTATTATTTATGATCATAATTGGACATTGTAACATTTGGAGTTTGAACAATGTACTTGTTCTAAACTTCTAAGTTTGATCAATGAATATCACGACAAAATGCATTGAATTATTAATATGTTATTTGGCTATTTCACTTATTTAATAATTTGTTTACTCTATTCATGTATAAGGCCGAATTTTTGCTTATTCGGCTATATTTTTAAATATTTTTAATATTTTTATATATATATATATATATATATATATATATATATATATATGTACGGCCGTACCCAAGTGTGTATCCGCCCCCAAAAACATTTCCGTACTAGCATACTGGATTCCTGTACCCATACAATACCCCATACCAGCTACCTAGTTATTTATTGATTTCAATCCACTTTGCAACAAAAGAAATACTAGAGTGTTTGAATACAATTATTTTCTCACAATTGATGATCTAAATGGAAAGATAGATGGAAGAGAAGAGCATGCAAACTGATTTGACTAAAATCTGCCCCTAGATACTGAATCCCTAGTTGTACTTGCTGTTCTGGATGAAGAATCAAGCTTGAAAAGTGTGCCCTAGCTGAATTGGTTGAACGCTTTGTACCTTGATTGGTCACTACAATCCCTAAATGGAATTGCCAAGCGTAGATATGAGGGATTTCGTCCTCAGACCTGTATGCAAATGAGGGATTTCGTCCTCTATTGCTGATGCAGAAGCAAAAGCTACTTGCAGACAAAGAAGTAGTTGATAAATTTCCAAGATGCCTCAATAATAAACCCCAAATCTGCTTTTATAACTTCCAATCCCTCTCTAAAGTGGGTGCTCCTTTTGGAAATACATGCATGCTCCATAAACAAATAAATATTCACTTCCCAAGTTGGCGCCCATCCTAAAAATCTAAGTTATCAAAGCGTTTTGGATACGGGAGCGGGAGCGGGGTATCCGATACGTGGAAACGGCAAATTTTTTTTTGACCCCGGATACGGCGTAGGATACGGCAGTACAAAAACTATATAAAAATTAAAAAATATATAAATCTCAACCTTCTAAATAGGAATTTAATTATAAACCACATATGTATATGAAAAACAAGATAAAAGACAAGTTATACTATTAACTATAAATTTATAATAATGTACAGTATATACAAAACGAATAAAATTAAATTCAGAAGATTCTTTCAGAAGATTGCAAGAAGTTGCTTGGTCCAAAAAGGTGCAAAAATGGATTTTATGAAAATAAGAAAAATATCGCCATCAATGCATAGAGCTCGAGAAAATATACACTTTTAAAGAAAACGACACCTGCAACGGAGCCACAGAATGAAAGTTATGGCTCATCCAAGTTTTTGCTGCTACATCTTCCCGGACCCTTTCCAAAAATGGCAAATTTTTTTCCATACTTGCGTTTTTTTCACCGAAAATCCAAAAACGGAAAAAATTGCCAAAACAGGAAAAAAACGAAATCGCGCCAAAAAAGGAAAAAAACATGGAAAAAATTAAAAAAAATTAAAAAACGCGTCGCCCGCTCCCTGGCCGCTCCCGCGCGCGCTCCCGCTCCCGCTCCCGGACGCTCCCGCTCCCGCTCCGGCCGCCTAAACCGGCGTTTCCGGTAACGTAGCTAAAAATAGGAATATACAATATTAAAAAGCTTTATCCTCACTTTATCCTAAAAATAGGATCTGATTACTCATGCAACCCACTCTATCCTTGGTGCCCCCATTCTTATTTAATTATTATTCTAATTTTGGCGCCCAATAATAGAAGTTCATCATTCTATTATTATTTTATTCTATTTTTGCTTTTTGGATTAAAAATATAATTCAAGTGTCATTTTTCCAAATAAAATATAAAAATACTCTTGGACCACTTAAATTAATTTTTTTCCCCTTTTAATCTCCCCTTAGCCTACGGAAAATAATAAAAATAGGCTTGGGTATCCAGAATTAATTAATTTATAAAAGGGGACATTACAATCTAAATGCCCAACAAATGAATTAATTCAGATCTGTACAAACGACCTGCAAAATCATTATATACATTAAGATTTATGGTTTGGTGAAAGAGTTATGCATTCAGCTTAATAATTAACCAATATTTATTGTTCCTAATACACCCATGACTTTACCAACATGCATTGCATCAATGTTGAAGAAATTGGGAGTTTTAAAAAATTAAGAATTCATGTAAGATGTTCTCCATTAAAATCAGAATTCAGATGACAAAAGGTACAAGAGGTTCTAATATAGTTTTGATACGATTAGCAGACCGGTGCATGGTGTCTTATCCATGTTGCTAACATAGAACTAATTTACTTATAGCAAAATTGAATGAAATCCATGAAAGACATTAATGTAAGACCTATTCATACATAGATGTGCACACATGAATGACCGAAAATTAACATTACTTACACAAAACTCTCCATTTTTAGATTAGCTTCAGTATTGTCAAGGAATCTCACATACAATGACAATCAAAGAAATATCAAGGCATTATTGAATCACATCCAAAGTCCATAGCATAACATGACTATAACAATTTTATATTGTTGTTGAAAGCATTCCTACATGTTGCGTTGTAGCTCAATAACTAGACATCTATGCTATGTCTATAATAAAAGACCCATAGCATCAATCTTTGCAATATGAATGCTCCCAATGAGCTCCATTGTCTCTCAACAACTCCCCACACAATCTGAAACTACAAACCGCCATGAACAAAGCTTACAAAATTTCAAGGAGAAACTAGATAAATGTAAGACACAAAAATGAACTACAACATTCCTACTTTGGCAAAAAGATCCAAATGAAAACTCTCTTTCATACATATATAGCAGCAGCTATGGAAAGTTCCTTCTCATGGAAAAAAATTAAAATAGATGGATGAAGGCACACCTGATACATTGCAACAAATCTGGAGTGGATATTACTTAAAACAAGTATGATATCAAATTTGTGTTTTCTTTTGCAAAATAATATGATACTATCCTTTTACAGTAGATTTATACATGACTTTTTCTTACTAAACACCCTCTCAAAGAATATAAACTCGATCTCATGTGGTGAACATATTGTAACGTTGATATTAACCAATTCCCTAGCTGTGCTGATGCACAACACACAACTACGTGAATTTCTAGAGATAGCAATAATTTTTAGGATTATTGATGCAGAAATATACAACAGCAAATGGGTCATAAGACCAATTTCTAGAACATGACGCTCAGAATCATTCTATCTATTAGATAGTGGAGTCAAAAATATTGTATGTACAAGAAGAAGAGGATCTCATAGATGCAAAACACGGTCTTTGACACTCTCATTCTCAAGTTCTCGTGTCTTAAGTGAATGCATGCATCTTGTCTAGGGGGCATCCCGAGAAGTGCCAGTATGCGTATTAAAGAGCCGGAAAGCATTGTGATCCTCCTATGGATCGCCATCCCTCCAAGCATATCAAATGGATCACCTCCCGCGAAGGGTCGGTTGGGAATCCATTCAGATGTGCATTCTTCTGGAAATATTTTCTCCTCGGAATTATAGCAGCGCACCATCCTTTGACATTGCTCAGGGTGTAATGGGCCCAAACATAGGAATTATTTCACGCCCTTTGTTTTCCCTTGCAAGAAACAACATGTAGAGAAAAGAGAGGCATGCTAAAGTAACTGATCAAACACAATCTTGTTAAGCACAAGATAATACTAAGAGGGGGTGAATCAATATTATGACATTCTTTTAAATTTAACACTTAATCTCAGATTTGTAATCACAATTAATCAGTTTCATAGTGAATATATCAAAGTAATCAATGAATGCAAAGCAAACCAACACACTGCAAATAGACACGAATTTACGTGGAAACCCTTTCGGGAGAAAACCATGGAGAAAATCTTCTTTATTATATTTCTCAAATGTTTGTAGGCACCAACCTATAGGAGACACCAATCCCCAAGTTACAATTTTGTAGGCACCAACCTACAGGAGCACCAACCCTTTTTGCTAAGCACCAACTCAACAAGAGACACCGATCTCTTCAAATATGAAGGCACCAACCTTCCTTACGAAAAACAAACTCTTTCCTATCTTTTATGTTGTTCTTTGCTTTAACAGATGATAGAACAAAAATGCTGCTAAGAATATTCTTCTGATTTATTTCAGTCCCTTCACATATATAAATCGCTGCAACTCTTCATTAAAAATAAATCTGCCCTTCTATCCTTCTTATATTTCATATTCTACTCTTCTTCTTCTCTCCCTTAAACTTGAATGAAGCACTCAAATTGCTTACCTAAACCAAATGATTCCATCTCCTTATATATCCTTCTCACATCCTTTCGAAAAGACACATCGTTCCAACCGACACAACCTTTCCATTAACACAACTTAATTAAGTGCATTAGTTGGCTAAAACCAAAAATAATTAATGCAGCCCATAATTATTAAATGCACATTAAACAATGCAATTAACCACTTGATAGGAGCGCTGCCCCTCCTTAGACAAATCACTGTTATCATTAAATTGCTGCCAGCCATCATTAAATCTTCTTTTTCACCATAAAACATGGCATATGAACACCTTAAAATGCTGATATCTCTCTCTTATGTACAGCTGTGTATATCTCGCTTATACCATGATAATCCTTATGCAAAAACGCTTCTTTTCATGTATTTAAACTTTCATTTTCTGCCCTTCTATATTGCTAGTTATTTCCGTTACTTTCTACCATTTCCGTCAAAATCCGTCAACAGTTCCATCAACTTCCGTTACACGATTCCGTTAACCAAATACATCAATGATTAAGCCTTTGACATCAATGACAATATTTCCAACAATCTCCCCCTTTGTCATTGATGGCAACCTTCCAAAAAAAATTCTTCTTTTACAACTCCCCCTTACTGTCATTCTCCCCCTTTGACATCAATGGCAAAGGGTCAATCTAGGAGCTGAATATTGTAATGTTTAGCTCCCCCTCAACCGATGCTTCTCTTGGTTTTTCAATGGGAAGAAGCAAAGGATATTACTCCCAACTTCTGCCATAGATATTCAAATGTCTCCTTTGGAAGTGGCTTGGTGAAGATATCTGCTATCTGTTCGGATGTAGCAACAAATTCCAACTTTACTTGCTTTTCTGCCACCTACTCTCTTAAGAAGTGGTATCTTATGGGAATATGCTTTGTTCTTGAATGCATAACTGGATTCTTTGAAATACTTATCGCACTGGTATTATCACATAATATGGAGATTGGATGATCATACTCTACTTTGATATCTTTCAAGGTTTGCTTCATCCATAGAATTTGAGTACAACATAACACTGCTGCTATATACTCTACTTCTGCTGTTGATAAGGATACAAAGTTCTGCTTTTTACTTAACCAAGATACCAGGTTGTCTCCAAGGAAGAATGCTCCTCCACTTGTACTTTTTCTATCATCCACACATCCTACCCAATCTGAATCTGTATAAGCTACCAATGTGAAGTCTTTACCCCTTGGGTACCATAACCCATAATCCATAGTTCCCTTTAGATATCTGAATATGCGTTTTACAGACTTGCACATGTGTTTCTTTCGGACTTGCTTGAAAACGTGCAGCCATACCCACTGCTTGCATGATGTCTGGTCTGGATGTTGTCACATATAGTAAACTCCCAATCATTGATCTATAGAGAGTTTGATCAACATTCGGAGATTCATCATCTTTGCTTAACTTTGTCCCAGTAGCCATAGGTGTGCTAACAGGTGCACACTCCTCCATGCCAAATTTCTTCAACATTTCCTTCACATACTTGGTTTGGGATATAAATATTCCTTTATCAGATTGAGAAATTTGCAATCCAAGGAAAAATGATAACTCTCCCAACATGGACATCTCAAACTCCTTTTGCATGTCTTCGGCAAATTTCTTAGACATTTCCTCATTGTCTCCTCCAAAAATTATGTCATCTACATACACAACAACAATCAACTGGTGCTCACCTTCAATTTTAATGTAAAGATTGCTATCAGCAAGTCCTCTCTTGAACCCTTGGTCTTGTAGATACTTATCAAGCCTAGAGTACCATGCTCTGGGGGCTTGTTTTAATGCATAAGGCCTTCTTCAACTTACACACATAATCTTCATTTTTTGATAGGAGGAACCCTTCAGGCTGTTCTATGTATACTTCCTCTTCTAACTTCCCATTTAGAAATGCTGATTTGACATCCATTTGATAGACTTTGAAGTTCTTGAATACCGCAAAAGCAAGAAACATTCTAATTGCTTCTAATCTAGCAACAAGAGCAAAAGTTTCTTCAAAATCAATACCTTCTACTTGAGCATACCCTTTGCATACTAACCTTGCCTTGTTTCGAGTGACTTGTCCATCTTCATTCAATTTATTTCGGAATACCCACTTAGTGCCAATCACATTCTGATCCTTTGGCCTAGGTACAAGTTCCCATGTTTCATTCTTCTCAATTTGATCTAACTCTTCCTCCATTGCCTTTATCCAATGTTTATCATGGTTGGCTTCTGCAAAGTTCTTCGGTTCTATTTTGGATAATAAGGAGAAATTTACTGGTTCGGATGCACTTACAATTCTTCTTCTTGTATGTACTCCATCATCAAGGTTTCCAATGATCTGACTTTAAACATGATTCATCTTAACAAAACGAGATGGTGTTTTAGTGTCCTGCCTTTCAGATTTACTTAATTTTTCAACATCTTCTTCCTCTTCCTTTTCTTCTACTACCTCGGGTATTTCTAAGGGCTCTTTTGCAGGTTCTTTAGCTTTTTGATTCACGATTTCATCCACTCTCACATTTGCACTTTCTACTATAGTTTGTAGTCTTTTGTTATAACATCTGTAGGCTTTGCTTTTAATAGAGTAGCCAAGAAAAATTCCTTCATCCGCTCTTGAATCAAATTTGCCCAAGTTCTCTTCATTTCTTTTAATAAAGCATCTACTTCCAAACACTTTGAAATATTTTATAGTAGCTGGTCTTCCTTTCCACAATTCATAAGGAGTTTTGTCATGATTAACTCTGATTTGCCCTCTATTCAAGATATGAACAGCTGTATTTACCGCTTCTCTCCAAAATCTATCTGATAGCTTAGATTCATTTAACATGGTTCTAGCCATCTCTTGGACGGTTCGATTCTTTCTTTCTGCCACTCCATTTTGTTGTGGAGTCCTTGCAGCTGAGTACTGTCTTTTGATTCCATGATCTTCACAATATTCAATGAATTCATTTGAGGTGAACTCACCTCCACGATCTGACCTCAGGCACTTTATTTTCAATCCGGTTTCATTTTCTACTAAAGCCTTGAAAGCTTTGAACTTCTCAAATGCTTCTGACTTTTCTTTTAGAAAGGCTACCCATGTCATTCTAGTGTAGTCATCAATGAATAACATGAAATAACTCTCACCTTGTATGCTTTCTATTCTGGTAGGTCCACATAAATCCGTATGAATCAACTCTAGTGGTTTGGTGGTCGAATACTCCTTCGTTCTAAACCTTGCTCTGGTTTGCTTTCCATGCTTGACATTGCTTGCATAGAGTACTTGTAGGTTTCGTTACCTTAGGCATATCCCGCACAAGCCTGCTTGTTGCTGATTTTCACAAGATTATCAAAATTTATATGCCCCATCCTTCTATGCCATAGCCAACTCTCTTCAACCTAACTTAGACAACATTTCTCTCCTTTTACTTCTCGAGCATGTATAGGTTATTTGTGGTTCTATGTGCATCTGCTACTAACTCTCCCGTGTTTGCCTTCCTTATCTCACACCCTTCAGCATAAAACTTAAGTGTGTGTCCTTGATCACACATTTGGCTTACACTTAAGAGATTATGCTTTAATCCATCAACATATAAAACATTCTCTGTTTTTGTTTTACCATTATCAAGACTTAGCGTACCTTTTCCAGCGATCTTTGCTTTAGCGTTATCACCGAATTTCACCGTACCTTCATTTACTTTCTTCAATGAGATGAACTTACTTTTATCTCCGGTCATATGTCTTGAACATCCACTATCAATGTACCACAACTGCCCTTCATCCTGTGCATGGAATGCTGTTTGAACAAGCATAGATTTCTCTTTATCTTGCCCATCATCCTCTTTCTTCTGTTTCCAAAATTTTGTAGCTTCTTTCTTCTTTATTTCTGGAGCATTTACCTTCTGGTTCGATTTAGATGGTTCTACAAAACCACTTCTACAAAATCTTGCCATATGTCCATAGTTATTGCAGTTATAACAAACAATATCTTCAACATAGTTCGATAAAGGAGCAAAGGAGTTGTAATTTCTATTTGAGAATCCATACACACCTTTGTTCTTTATATTGTTGTCTCTCACCCGTATTCTACAATCTATTGCTTTATGACCAAAATGATTACAATAGAAGCAATAGCCATAGAAAGAATTTTCAAACCTGGACATGTGAGTATATCTTGGAGGATTTGGTCTTCTAAACTTGTTCTCATCTTTGCTTTCCTTGTAAGAAGTGTTGATCTTCATAAAGCTCTTCTCCCTTTTCAACTCTTCATTCTTCATAGGTTCCTTGAGTGTCTCTGCATAGGTCTTTGACTTCTCTTCTCTTGTCCCTTTCGACGACTCTATACCTTTTGTGTTAGCGGTGTCTTG